>JASCZW010011791.1:0-30805 GCA_034211315.2 Aedes japonicus
GATTTTTAACATCTATTTATCTATTTTCTACTAGAGAACGAAACCAAGCGAATGATGGTTTGTGTATAGATTTAGATAAATTGACCGATTTGACAATGTTAGTAGTTTTTGTTGTTGTTACTTCTTTAGAGGTGTATAAAAATGAAATTTAACTACAATTAAAGGAAGGAGAAGAAGAAGAAGATTTTTTTTTGCTAAGCTATTCTTGTAAAACAAATTCTACATTAATGTAAAATGTAAAATACGAGGGGACAAATTGAGGTGAACTCTCCATTAAGCTTACTAACATAGCAAATTATGAAACACTATGGAAATGATAAAACTTCACCAGAGGAATCCATTGGACCAAATAACAAGGAAAAGAGAAACATATTTTCATTTTTTTATAAATACCTTTTGATGCGAGAGAGAGAAACAATTTAGGACACGTGTTAGATTAGACCAATGCGGACATATTTAAACAACCAACAGAACTAGAACGACTATAGAGTATTTAGATCCAGTTTTTGACCTTAGCGAAGTGCCGGCGCTAGTAAACTGTGGTAAAGTGTGGAACAACAAAACCGAGAAACCTTTTCTATGAGCAGATGTTGAGAAGCGATTCGTATCGAAGTCCTATATTTGCATAGAGTGTTAGCTATTTTTTATACTATTCAACATAAGTGACCTAACAAAAGATATGATGGAAACAATTTCCTCCCATCCCTTGATCGGAACAAGCGTTGCACAGAAACAAAACACGAGTGGGGAGACTCGGTCAATTTTTGCCTCCAAACCAATAAATACAACTTATATTATAAACCGTTTACTAGTGTCCCTTAAGAAGTACGATTACAATTTGATAGATGTACTTTTTTCTCTTCTTTTTCTAAAATAAAAATTCACTGTAAAATAACAGATCGATACAACTTGTTACAGAACTTGTTGCCCAATTTTGCATTTTAATACTGATACAAATATACAGCGTAGATTCTATGTGCTAGAACTATTGGAAAGAGGAAGAAAGTATTTAGAAGAGACACAGTGCGTGTAGGGAAACAGAAGTAGAATACATTAGAGAATGCATAATTCTAACTAGGACATTTGTATTAAAACAAATATCAACAGGTAAACGGAACCTTAATTTAACATAGAAGCAACAACACAGACAAGTTTAGGGAAAACGCGATTTTATTTGTAATATTTTTTAAATATATTTCCATAATGTCCAAAACCTTTGATATAAATATGTAAATTATAGCAAATAGATTCCAGGCTACTTCGTAGGAAATAGATTAATGAACCTCAACAGTGCGTTTTTTGAATCTTCATTTCATCATTCTTTGATTGTACTACGGCAATGACATGAAAAATAAAAATATAACTCAGACACTTGTCCCTTGTAATAGTCAAAACAATTTAAGCACCCCCATTTAACAATGAGCACTTGCACACACACAAGAAAAAAAGAAGCAGCTTAAAACGACAGCTAATAAAGTATTGATCAGAACAAAAATAATAATGACAAAAATCTCACGAATACAAAAACAACCAACAACAGCAACACATTTATCTCAGATAGTAGAGTTATCGTATTATAAATAAAACTCATCATAGTAGATTTTTAAACAGTAACAATAAATTACATTACAATAACTAACACACTTCACTTCAATGAGAAAAATACATCAAAACATGTAAATGTTGAAAATTCAATTGCGAAAAGTTATTGGTAGAGAAATGTTCGTATCAAACGATGGGAAAGGAAAGAAAAATTGGGCTCACGGCTCCAACATTATCGAATGCAAGAAGATATGTATTGAAAATAAGCTATCCACGTACATTTGCGTTGTACGCGTGTATTTGTGATGGTTTTAATGTGTTCATCATAGCATGCTGTGCGTTTGACTGTCATTTTTCGTTTGTTTACTTGTTTGCACGGTTTAAATTCTTCGTTTTCAAAATGTCGTGCATTGAAAAAGACGTGAAACTTCAGGCTTTGGACATATGGCTACGTGAAAATTGTGTAACTATGCCAAGCAGCCAAGAAGAGGCAGAAAACTCGGATCTTCCAACCCGAAACTGGATCAGAAAGAGGTAGTTCTAGTTCGGAAGAACAAATCAATGTCGGTATGTGATTTGGCCAACAAAGCGGGAACCAGCGGCGGAATGATTCTACGTATTAACAAACGGAACAACTTGAAGTCCTACAAGAAGCAACAAATCGCCAAACAAAGTGCAGAACAGAAGCAACAAGGGAATTGGAAATTGTTTTCGCGAGTTTTGCAGATTTATGGATCTTGATGGTCGACGAGGAGTTCAAATTCACTTTGTGGAAGTTTTTTCTAGACAAATTTAAAGTCTTTGTAGTCAAAATGCTTATTAGAGTCCCAATTTTTAGTTTCTGGTTAGTATTGCCCCTTTCGACCCTATCGGCCACAAGGAATCTATGCCGAAATAGGGCATGTTTTGCCACGATCCGTGAGGCGGCGACAGAAACAAATTTTCATCGGATCATGTTTTTCAACGGCTCAAACTTCATAACTTTTCATGAATAGCCTACTTCTAGTCTTGAAATGTACCAATAACCTTATTAGCCATTCCAGAATAATCCGGATGCTTCGGGAGAACCCTTCAGTAGGAGACAAATGCGGATTTTCGCCGTAACATGCCTTTCGACGGCTCAAACTTCATGATTTTTCTTGAACAGTCTTGAAATGGATCAATGACCATATTGGACATTTCGGGACAATTCTGGTGCTCGGAGAACCCTTTAGGAAAAAACAAATACGGATTTTCGCCGAAACATGCCTCTCGAAGGCTCGAACTTCATGATTTTTTATTAAATAGTCTACTTCAGCCTAGAAATGACCCAATGAATATATTGGCCATTCTGGGACAATCCGGATGCCATGGGGGAATCATTTAGCATGGGACAAATAAAGATTTTCGCTGAAACATGCCTTTCGACAGCTCAAACTTCATGATTTTTGTTGAATAGTCTACTTCTAGCCTTGAAATGGAGCAATGACCATAGTTCTAAAACAACCTGGATGCCCCGGAAGAACTCTTAGGAGGGGACAGCAACAAATTTTCGCCGAACACGCCATTCGACGGCTAAAACTTCATGACATTTCACGAATAATCTACTTATAGCCTTGAAATGGACCGATAACCATTTTGTTCATTTTGGAACAATCCGGATGCCCCAGGGGAACTCTTCAGGAGAAGAAAATTCCGGATTTTCGCCGAAACATGCCTTTCGACGGCTCAAACGTCATGATTTTTCATGAATAGTCTTGCAACTGATCAATGACAATATTGGCCATTTCGGAACAATCCTGTTGCTTCGGAAGAACCCTTAGGAGGGGACACAAACAAATTTTCGCCGAAACATGCCTTTCGACGGCTCAAACTTCATGATATGTCACGAATAATCTACTTCTAGCCTTGAAATGGACCAAGAACCATATAGGCCATTCCGGGACAATCCGGATGCCCCGAGAAAATGCTTTAGGAGGAGACCAATGGCAGTTGTCTTTATTTACATATGAACTAACGGGTGTCCACTAAAAAATGAGAATGATTTCAATACTTTTCCATCAGAACAAAAACGGCCGCATAGAAATGTCACTTTAGATGAATGAATCGTTGCACTCTCCAGAAAATTTTCATACACTCTTATTTCACTCTAACATGTTCAGTCGTGTTCAGCATGCCGTCGAAACAGGAAGAACTGCGCGCGCGCGTTGTACAATTCTTTCAAGCGAACGAAGATCGTGGAAAAAAATACACGGTGGACCATTTTTGTCGTGAAAAGTTCCGGTATCCACCGTATACCGTATCCTGGCATGCATGAGAGTAACCCGGAAGAAAGGTTGCGGCCGTCCAGCGAAAATAATGAATGAGAAAACGCTCCGCCGCTGCGCAGCATGTTCAACAACAAGGATTCGGTAAGTCAACGGGAAGCAGCCCGAAAGTTCCATTGTTCGAAGTCACTCATCTGCAAGACGCTAAAGAAAGAAGGAATAGTGTGTAGAAAGAAAACCAGATCCCCAGAGTACACAGATGAGCAGATTCAAACCGTGAAATCCCAATGCCGCTGGATGACTCGGAATTACGGCGGAAAATCTTTCGTTCTGGACGACGAAAGCTACTTTCCTCTTCGAAGTCTCAGATACCGGGAAACGACCGATTCTACACTAAGGACAAATCTACTACTCCTCCAAAAGTAATGTATAAGTTCAAGCACAAATTTGAATCGAAGGTTATGTTATACATCGTAATATCCGATAAGGGTATTTCGAAGCCGTGGTTCAAACCAAGCGGTTTGGCCATCAACCAGGAGGTGTACCAAAGAGAGTGTTTGCAGAAAATACTCATCCCATTTCTTAAACAACATCACTCGGATGGCAAATACGTGTTTTGGCCGGACAAGGCATCATCGCACTACGCAAAAAACGCTAACGTTTTTGGAGAGCCAAAATATACCATATGTCCCAAAAGACCGGAATCCGACAAATTTGCCACAGTGCCGTCCTATCGAGGATTTCTTCGGTCTTTTGAGCTCCATGGTATACAAGGATAATTGGAAGGCCAAGAACACCAAGCAACTTACCAACAGGATCAAAAGCTGCATCCGAAAAATCGATGTGGCTGCCGTCCAACGGTCATGTTCCAGCATAACGACTAAGCCATGCCGCACGGCGGACCACGGACCATATGACAATATTCACTAAACTTAGTTTGAAGATTTAAGTTGACCCTTTTAATAAAATAAATCAGTTTGAACAAAACTTCACTGGTATTTTTTTCCTGACCCATTCTTTTCGTTCTCATTATTTAGTGGACACCCGTTAGGATTGCGTGATCTTGGATTGATCCTTACGAGATTCTTATGATATCGATGATCGATTTTTTTAAATTGATTCCATGGCCCTAAAAATACCAGAAAGATCATCTCTTAGTTTTTTCATATCGATCTTCGGAAAATGAATCACATAAGAACGTTAATTGTACATGCTGAAGTTTCAGCCGGCGAAAGGCAGGTTTCGGCGAAAATCTGTATTCTCCCCCTCATAAATGGCTCTTCCAGGGCATCCGGGATGTCTCAGAATGGCCAATATGGTCATTGATCCCTTTGAAGGCTAGAAGTAGACTATTTATTGAAAAGCATGAAGTTTGAAAAGTCGAAAGGCATGTTCAGGTGGATAGCCGCATTTGTCGCCTCGTGAATGATCCCCCTTAGTATCCGAATTGTCCTGGAAAGGCGAATATGGTCATTGGTCCATTTCAAGGCTAGAAGTAGACTATTCATGAAAAATCATAAAGTTTGAGCCGTCGAAAGGTATATTTCGGCGGGAAACCGCATTTGTCTTCTTCTGAATTCGGATTCCCCCATGGCATCCGGATTGTTCCGGAATGGTCAATATGGTTATTGGTCCATTTCAAGTTTAGAATTAAGCTATTCATGACAAATTATGAAATATGAGCCGTTGCAGAGCATGATCCGATGAAATTTTATTTCTTTCACCGCCTCACGGATCGTGTCAAAACATGCCCTCTTCCGGCACAGATTCCTTGGGGCCTATCGGGACAAAAACGACAGTTCGCACCAGAAACAGAAAATTGGGACTCAAATAATTATTTTGACTGCAAATACTTTTAAATTTGGTCATATATAGTTTCCACAACGTGAGTATGAAATCCGGGTCAATATGACCCGAAACACCTTATTAGTCACTTTCTTTTTAACAGCCCTTCAGAAATGTGGGTCAAAGCAGACACGTACTTTTCTATGATTTAGGAAAAGTGAAGAAAACTCAAACTTCTAAATGCTTATTTTAGAAAGCTATAGCATTTTTAAAATCCATTCCGAATCATATTGACCCCGACACCTAAAGAAGGTTAAAGAGTGGCCGAGATTTGTATCGTTTCAAATCTAATTCCCATACACTAAACGTTTATTATTTGATATAGCCTGTCCTGAAATCTACATTCATACTTTCACTGTTTTCACTGGAAATAATATGTATGATATATGATATGACATATAACATATGACTCTATATCACGTGATATACCTTGTAGTGCGAATGGGTTATTAGTCATTTGGGACATTTTTACCCAAGATGCTGGTTCCCTTGACCTCCAATGGCATACGGTCTTTACTAGGCCAATGTGTGTACAACACTGCCAAATTTCCAAATGTCGAAAGCATTACGGCTTCAGCACACGAAAGATATTTTTCCCAATCCACCACCCCGAAACCCAGCCCCCAGCACTCCAAAGACAAGTCAATTTTCTGATCCAGTTGTTTTGGTGACCCTGAAGAGGGCCATTTTAGACTCAAGGGAACAGCTGACATCACCTCATTTCGTCATGAAGCTGGTTTACTTGGCCACGGCTTCGGTTCGCTCGGAAATCGCCTGTTTGGCTAGCTCTCCCGGCAGCAAGATCCAACGGCGGTTTGAATTTCCAGAGACGTCAGGGCCATCCGCCAATTGATTTAAGTCAGTCGGGAAGCTACGTTTTCATTCCACTCGGAAATGTCATTGACGAAGTTGTTCATAATGCTTATCGGTTTGGAGGACACGACAGCATTGGTTTAAAAAGCTTCAGCACCCGGTAGATGTGGTGCTATACGCTTTCTGCTTCCGAATCTTGCTGCTGGAACTGTTTGCTTTCCAAGATGGTTGAGCGAGAATGCACCATAAGAGCACATCCTGTTGATATGATCGACCACCTGGAGATCATTATCCTTATTGCGTTGCTAGTGGTCGTGGTTTGTTTGGGAATTTAAAGATTGCCGATAGACGTCTAGGTCGAAATAGCGCTAATGGAACGTTTGACCAGCATTAGGAGGTAAATATGCAAGAAATTCTTGTGTACACTCTTTAGAAAGCATTTGGTAGCCGTGAAAAGGGCCGTTTGGTTTTAATGATGATACGGCCCCGGTTGTATTTTCTACGATGGTTGAAAGGGCCACTATCTTTAACGCGTAGGAGATAGTGATGGAACTTACTGCCATGACCTCACTTACTGTTTTTACTGCCATGGTCACGTTGCAGGTTATATCTCTGGCTTGTCAAGACATTTTGAAAACCATCTGCTAAAAACATATACACGTCTTGCAAGAATAAACAAAGAACTAAACTTCAATTTTCAAGAATAGGAAAATGTATGAGGATTTTTTGAATCAATAAACAATGTAACAATGTAAAACTGGTTTTATTACTACGGAATTCGAAGCTAGATTCGAAGCTATTTTAACTAAAATTGCAGTACTGTCAAAAAGGAACGAATTCCATAACTGCAACAGAAAAGTCGGTTTGTTTGGCAGCGTTCAGTAATGATTGAGTAAATCGATCTTCGGCTATTGCTGATTGAATTTATGTTTGTCAACGGAGTTTTTCGGTATATTTGACAGATTGTGAGAAAGTAAAAATGTAACGAGAACTCGGTTGTTCCATTTTGAACTGAGCAGACTACCGAGCGTTAAGCAGATAAAAACTTGGTTGAAATTCAACCGAGTTCGATATTATTTTCTTTGTGTGTACCTAAACAAAACCGCCAAAGTTTTCAGGTACATATGACTTGAATGTTTTTAGGAGTGTAGAGAATAACTTTTCAAATGCTTATCGAGAATGGAAATGTTAAAATTACGTAATATTTGGTCCGAACCCAAACGGGTTCCGATCCTTTCTGTCCCCACTGTATATGTACTCAGTCCACCTGACTGTGAGTTTGTGTAAACTGTACCCATAAAAATGATTCCGCTAGTCACCACCAGAGTAATAAAAAGGGGTGCGTAAGTGAAGCAGTTTTTTTTAACGAGTTGACACTCAGAGGGCCACGCTTTTTGCAGTTTGTACCTATCGTTTTATTGGACGATGTTGATTTCAGTGGAAATTTAACATTGGCCTTATCGTCTAGTTTACAAGTACAAAGTGAATTCCTGGAGGAATCCTGGAACGTGATGGAAATGTATCACTTTTCTGAACTCGTAACGCTGGTAGATCACCTTTTCGTGGTGCGTTACGGGGTATCAGATCTACCACCGAACCCCGAACCGAACCCCCTGAACTAATTCAAACTAGGGAACATATTTGTTTTTGTAGTCAAAGGAACGTATAATATTCCTTATTACATTTTATGTCTTGGGAAAAGCGACAATACTCGGATTCGTCCAGCGAGGATGAGCTTGGAATAAGGAAAACATGGTTAGTCTTCATTTATGTGAATTCTCATTTTCTATTTGATGTTCTATAGTTTGAATTGGTTAGGACTAGGGTTCTGATGCATGATCAATATTGGAGTCTTTGTTTGTTTTGTTTGCAATAAATTCGGTTTTGACTGATAAAGGGGCGCGCCTTTGAAGAGTGCTCTCACTCCTCAAAGGGTTTAAATTGCGGAAACTTTCAATAGAACTTAATTCATTGCCAACAACAAACAATGACAACTGTAACAACACCGAATACTTCATCATTTCGCACTTAACAAAGAATACGGGATATACTACAATAGATCAAATTACTGGTCGCAGTGGTTTATGTCCCGAACAGAGGAAACAAAAATCACTTTTCTGGTAATTTTTATTATTTTCTGAACAACATGTATGTGAAACAAATAATAATACGTCCAGGACTAGTATGCAGTGTTATGCCTTGTTCAGACTACTGAGTTATAACATGTTATAACGGTTGTCAAATAATTTCAACAAGAAATTCGTCATCAAGATAGGCATATAACATGTTATAATTGCTCAGTCTGGCCATCGTTTTAATGAAATGATTAATTTGATGCCAATGTATGAGTGAGCCAGTCGGCACTAGTTAAGATGTGTTGCAATTCGTGAATTAATTTTAATTTTACTCAAACTTGGCAGATTGAAAATAATCGATTAATTGATTAAAATACTTATATATGTTATTGATCAACAAACTTTCGATAAGGTGTCTGTCAAAATTGAGTATCCGTTTGTCAGAAATAAATCAGCTCGAGAAGCAGACATAATCATTCAAGTTAAATAAAAATCAAAATTAACACGTGAATTGGAACACAGACTTAGTAGGCATAATAACTTGTCACACCTTTTAAAATTCAAGTCGCTATAACACAGAGAACAGACATCCAAGCTGGAGTGCCCACCGTGTGTAAATTTCTGTAACTGCCATTTTAAAATTACAGCTCGTTTCCGTTAGTTTTGGTGAATCGTATGTTGATGGCGCCACTAGCCCACCTTGAGATTTGATAGCCTGAAACCTAGACTAGGCGGCGTTGTTTTTCCAACGGTTTGCTTTTAAAAGTTTACACAGTAAATTGGGGAAAAAATGTTCGAGCCTGGATGTCTGTTCTCTTTGGCTATAATATTCCCAAATGATTACAAAAGAGATCAAAACTGGTTTGTTCTGCTACTAACCGAGATCATATAGGAAGCACTTTTGTCGCAGGACCTCTTGTGTCGCTTCCAAGAGAACCACGAATTCCGCCTCAGCAGTTGTCAACGAAACGCAGGATTGTTGAATGTTATCACAAAAGGGTTGGATTTCCGGCTGTTTCTGCATTCGGTCCAATCTGCATCCGAGAACCCGCCCAAGCCATCTTGATAGCGGTTTTTGCTGAGCCGTACAGGGTTATTCTAACCTCTATTTGTGCAATTGGAAGCTGAGAGAAACGCACTACGGTTAAAAAGGACAAAACAGTTTTTTGATGGAGATCTTAGTGGTCATCTCAGTATTCTTAAGGAATTTAAGATTAGTCCATTATGGAGATTGGATGAATATGCAATATAATTTCGAACGACTATTTAATGTGACTGAGCCAAGCCGCGTTGAATGGGAATCCGGGTGACCTAATATTCAACCAGGTTCAGTGGATTTTTTCACACTGATGGTTCCAAATTACAAACAGGGTTGGGACCGGGGTAACGGGCCCTGGAGTCAGTATATCAATATCTATGGGTAAATGGCCAACTGTCTTTTAAGCAGAAATACTGGTAATTATTGAATGTGCTACGATTTGCTTACAGCGTAAATATAGACGTGCAAATATATGTATTTTTTCAGTAAAGTCCTAGTAAAGAGTGTTTACCTGTACTTCAAAATTGGTATGGGAATGTATCCAATTGCTCCAGTGGGTGGCTACAAATAGAATAGTGAATCTTTTCTGGGTACCCGGGCACTGTGGGGTCGAAGGTAATGAAAAAGCAGATTTATTAGCAAGATGTGGTTCATCTGAACCATTCCTAGGGACTGAACCATTTTGTGGGGCCTCAGAGTGTACCCTCAAAATGGAATTAAAGAACTGGAAAAAACAATGATAGAGGACGTCTGGAGAAATAATACAACAGCTTGACAATCTAAAAGATTTATAACACCTAATAAAAAAGTAACTCAAAGTCTTCTAAGTTTAAACAAAAAAGATTTATGTACTTACAGCGGCCTAATAACGGGCCACTGCCCAAGTAAATATTATTTTAAACAGCTAGGAAATTTGGAAGATGACACATGTCGCTTCTGCAACCTACACACTTAGAAAATTTTACAGTATTCGGTAATTTTTTACCGAACTTTCAACAGCTGAACGTTCGGTAATCCGATTTACGGATTCGGTGAAATTTTACAGTATTCCGGTAAAAAATTACCGGAACTGTCAAATTTTACCGAAATCCGTTAAATAGGATTACCGAACTGTTCAGCTGTTGAAAGTTCGATAAAAATTACCGAATACTGTAAAAATTTCTAAGTGTGTAGATAGTGAAAACTCAGAACTCTTATTATGCCATTGTGAATCACTGTTTCATAAAAGGAAAGCTTTTTATATAAAGGTTTAATACAACCCTCGGATGTATGAATGAACTCTTCTAGTTAGACAATAAATTTTATTCGTTCTATAATACCAAATATCCTACTTATATATTAACAATATAAGTCACTTCACATTTTGTCAGGTGACCCTTTTTTTGCACTTGTGGCGCCATAAGTGAGAACCGCGGCAACTACTGAATGCACACGCTCAAACTAAGCTATTCAGCTTTCGTTTTACCTAGCGTAATATTCCAAAAGTACCCAGCAAACAAATTGTTAAACTAAGGAAACGATTTCCCAACAACTCGCCGCAACTTCGACTTGTTGTCAGCTGCGAATGTCATGGATAAAGCAACTATGGATTGCAGCTACTTGAGCAGGATACGAAAAAGATCGTGTGTTGGAAAGAAAGCAAGTTTACGGCTTGTAATTATTATTATTGATTACCATAGAATGATTTACGAATATATACGAAGTAGAGATGCATTGATCCAATTAGATAAAATTTTGGCTTGAAAATGATCCTCAATTCATTTAAGGAGTATTTTGCATTCACTCATTAATGAGTATACTGTGCATACGCCAAGAAAAGCTTTTTACTCATTTTTATAATGTGAAAAATGCGTTGTTTGTACACCTGTGACAATATCATTTGTGAGTAAATATTACTGTCAAAAGAAGTTTAAATGCGTGAAGGAATCATCATCTTTAATAAAAAAAATAAGGTTATATGTATTTGTTCCAGTAGTACAGTAATACAGTTTGGATTAATAACACGCAAAAAAAAAATCCGCAATAGACACTACCATTTCTAGGGTTAAATTAAGCGCAAACACCAAAAAATTTCACCTGACAATAAATGCGTTTGATTTTACCAGGCCTGCGATTAAATCAATGGCGGGGTTGATATCAACATGAAGTCAAATATACCAAAAATGTCGAAGGCTGGCCATAAACGTAGTAAATTTGACTGAAATTACATGTTAGTTTTGAAAATAGGCATAGTCAGGTAAAATTGGTTTTTCTACTGCACGATTTTTTTCTGTGTAGGCTTGTTTCCTGACATTGCTTCATTGAAATGGGGAAAAATAATTCTCTTCTAGTAGTAATGCCTTGTTCAGACTCCGGAGTGGTAACATAATACAAGGGTTTTACAGAAACTATCAACATGAAAAACGTCATCAAGATAGTATTGTATAATGTTTCAACTCCGTATTCTACACAAGGCAATAAAAAGCACATTCTGACCTATCTGCGTTATTCTCAAAAAAGCAATGAGAAAAATTATATGGTTGTACCGACAATTACACTGATAGGCAAAATGAAGTGCCCACCTCTTCGTTTTTTCAATATCTCTCATTTACTTGGTTCAAATTAGAGTACACACTGTCGTTTTTTTTTCTTATTTTATTTTTCATATTCTTTTTAAGTTTCACTTATGGAATACTGAAAAAAAGGAGCTTTACTTAATGAAAAAAAAATCAATTTGTGTTGAAAAAAAAACAGTGACAAAATAAAGTGCCCACTTCAAAAATCGATATGTTTTCGATAAGTTTCCATTGAAAGACGGCTTAAGTTTGCTAAAGAGCATGCTGATAAACCCCTAGAGTTCTGGAAAACGGTTCTCTGGACGGACGAATCAAAATTCAAGCTGTTTAACCGAAAGCGGCGGGTTCGTGTTTGGTGCAGATCGGGAGAGGAGCTTCAGGAGCGCCACATCCAAGGCACGATGAAGCATGGAGGAGGAAATGTGATGGTCTGGGGGTGTTTTTCGTGGGGTTGAGTAGGAAGCATTGTGAAAATCGACGGGCTAATGACGGCAGATTCTTACATCAACATCCTGCGAGAAAATCTGGAGGTTTCGCTGATCCACGTGGGCCTTGACGAGAAGTTCGTATTCCAGCAGGACAACGACCCGAAGCATACTGCCAAGAAGACCAAGAAATTGAAAAAACGATGAGGTGAGTACTTTATTTTGCCTATCAGTGTA
The DNA here is from genome assembly GCA_034211315.2 of Aedes japonicus. Lineage (NCBI taxonomy): Eukaryota > Metazoa > Arthropoda > Insecta > Diptera > Culicidae > Aedes > Aedes japonicus. The sequence goes on from JASCZW010011791.1 coordinate 12,778, forward strand.
AATCATGGTCACAATTACCATGAAAAGGGCCGGAGATATTTTTTTATCATCACATTATTGACTATGGTCATGGTTACAGGAACTATTCTGACATTATAGTGAATAATGAATCAACTATTTTGAATGGTCGGTTGAAAATCATTATTTCTTATCCCCAATAACGGTAAAATTTACTATCAAAGTTTTCTCTGTGCGGGCAATCAATACTCATAAAAAGAGTATAATAGTTTTACCGTGGATTCACGGTAGAATTAATTAACCAAATTGAAGGGTAAACTATATATTTTTTATTACCAGATGGTTCTGTTGGCAGCGCTACAAGTGTCGCCTATATATGTGTATGGGGAAAAAGGAAGACGACACGCTAAGATCAGATTACCGAAAATACGGTTTCAATTTTACTGAGAAATTAGGTTTTGGTAGCAAAACCTAAAGTATCGGTATAATTTACCAAAACAAAACGTTGGATTTTACTTAGTTCTTCAGTGAAGTGGATTTACAAGATTTTATCGTTATATTTTACCTTAATTTGGTTAAAAATGCTCTCATTGAGTTGCTAGCATTTTCGGTAAAATTACCGTACAAAAATAAGTAAATATTAATGTTTTTCCCGGTTTTCCTGCAATACTGAAATGGGTAAATCCATGTTTACCGATAATTTCAGTATGTGCACTTTTGTACGATTTTCGGTATTTTATGCCGAATTTTTGGTTTTCTTGTCTTAGCGTGTATATTGTTAATATAGTATTGTAAAGAAAACTGGGAGCACGGTTTGGGCCAAATACCGGTCTAGCGTATATAGTATATCGTTGTGCGGTAAACGGATAGATAAAAAGGATGAAAAATGTAAACAATAACAAACAGCAAGTAAGAATAGCTATAATCGCTAATCGAAAAGGATAGTGTGAAATTTATTGAACCATAATTAAATTTGATCGGTAGTTTCCTCAACTAGTAGCTAGAAGTGTCGGTGAACATCTCTGGTTTGTAAATAAAGTTAAAATTAAGTACAAATTAATTAATTAGAGCTAAATATTTATTATATGGTACAGAAACAGAAACCAACAGGTTAACAAAACCACTTGTCGCACGAGGAAGAGAAAACTATTGAATTGTAAGTTGAATGATTGACTTTAGCATGAATTAATAATCTAATTAAATATTGCAGTTTGAGCTGCATTTAAGCTGCTTCGAAAACGGTGGTGCAAATCTTTAAAAAATCTCCGAACAATCTCAAAAATTCAATATTTGAGTTCGGATAACCTCAAACATGAGTGTGAATTTTACTATGACACCCTGTGGTGCCTGCTCGACAACCTCTGAGACTGATGAAGGGATGATTGGCTGCGATAACTGCAACAAGTGGTATCACTACCGGTGTGTAGGTGTGCAGGAGGAAAACGTCCATGATCAGGTGAAATGGTTTTGTCCGGCGGAGGATTGTCAGAAGGTGGAAGAAGAGCAGGAAAAACGTATGGAACAACGAAAGAAGAAAAAATCTTCCAAAAAGACGCTCGTAACGGACGATAATTCGGATAAGTCTAGCGTCAAGTCCGATCGGCAGTCCGGTTCGCTTCTCGAGAAAAAGCTGAAGATGTTAGAGAAGGAGCAAAGAGCGAAGAAAGAGGAATTGGAAATGGAACGTCTGCTGTGGAAGAAAAGGATGGAGATGGATCGGATCCTGAAGGAAAAAAGACTCCAGATGGAAAACGAAATGAGGCGGCAGGAAATGGAGCAAGAAAAAAGGTTGCTGGAAAAGGCTTTAAAGGATGAGCAAGTACATTTGGATTTGATGGAACAAATGCGTGAAAAGTACCAGGCAAAGATGATAGGCGTGAAGGAAAAATTGAACGCGAAGGATTTGAATGAGCGAACGAAGGAACAGGATCTTCAAGCAGGAATGTCGAAATCTTGCAAGCTAGCGCAGCGGAAGAAGAAGATTGGATCGAAAACAAAAGGCAGAGGAAAAGAAGTAGTAGAAGAAGAAAGTACTGATTTGGAAGATGAAAACAGCGACGTAGAGGAAAATGATTCCGAAAAAGATGATTCTGAGGACGAAGAGGAAAAAGAAGCAGAATACGATGATACATCCGAAGGTTCGGAAGAGGAATCCGAAGAAGAAGTGAAACCGAATGAGAACTTCAAGTTGAAGTATGAAGGGAAGAAAGAAGTTCCCCACGGGCTGGGGCAGCAAGCCATCGGACCAACGAAGGACCAGCTAGCTTCACGAAACAGGATTTCTCGAAAACTGCCCTTTTTCTCAGGGAAACCGTAGGAATGGCCTTTGTTCATAGGCAGCTATGAAGCGTCGAACGAAGCGTGTGGATACAACGACGTCGAAAACCTCGTCCGTCTACAGGAGTGCTTGAAAGGACCAGCATTGGAGAGCGTTCGGGGACAACTGCTGTTACCGAAATCCGTTCCGAAGCTAATCGACGAATTACGACAACTCTACGGACGTCCGGAACAGCTGCTACATTACCACCTAGAGAAGGTAAGGCAATTAGAACCTCCGAAAGCCGAGAAGTTGGGAACGTTTATTCCCTTTGGAAACGCAGTAGAACAGCTGTGTGACCATCTCGAAGCAGTGAACCTTATACAGCATCTTGTCAATCCGTTGCTGGTGCAGAGTCTGGTGGACAAACTCCATCCTTCGATAAGCGTGAATGGGTGCGCTTTAAAAATAAGAAGAAGAAAGTCACTTTGAGGACGTTGGCTGAATTTCTTTCGAGAATCGTATCCGAGGCATGTGAAGCATATGCCTGCATCGATGTGAAGGGGAAGTTAGGGACGTTCGCTACGGAAAAAGTAGTAAAGGGGGATTGAAGGAAAAAGGATCGGTTTATAATCACAGTGAGATTGGAGTTTCGATAGACAGCACTACAAACGGCACCACAGCACTCGGGAGCTTAAAACCTTGCAAAGCGTGCAAGCGTACCGATCACCAGCTGCGATTTTGTCAAGACTTCAAGGCGATGACATTTGACGATCGCATGAAGGTTGTTGACAAGGGTAAGCTGTGCAGAGTCTGTCTGAACGATCATGGAAACGCACCGTGTCGGTTCAGGATTCGATGCAACGTTGGCCAGTGCCAGGAGCGCCATCATCCTCTGCTGCATCCACTAGCGTCGTCAGTAGTGATGAACACCCATATTCATTTGCAAGGAATGATCCTTTTTAGGATGATTCCTGTATCGCTACACTGCGGAAATCGAACGGTGAAGACACTCGCCTTTCTGGACGAAGGAGCTTCAATTACATTAGTGGAAAGATCGTTGGCCGACCGACTAGGGGTGAAAGGAGTTCTCCAGCCACTTCACAATCAAATGGACCGCGGATGTCACCAGAGTTGAAAAAGGCTCGATGAAGATGGATCTATTGATATCCGCCTCCGGAAATGACGATAAGCTGCTATTGAATTGCGTACAGACCGTCGAACAGCTACTTCTACCTAGACAATCATTAGACGTCGCCAAAATGTCTGCTGCATACAATTTTCTTCGAGATCTACCAATTTCTTCGTACCCAAGTCAGAGATCCGGTTTACTCATTGGTTTGAACAACATTCAAGTCATCGCACCTATGGAAGCTAAAGTTGGTAAACAAGGTGAACCAATCGCTGTACGGTCCAAGCTAGGATGGTCAGTTTACGGCCCAACGGGACATTCGAAAAGGTGGCAGAACTACGTTGGGCATCATCGTGAGGTCACGAACGAAACGTTGTACAATCTGATGAAGGATAACTACGCGCTGGAGGAATCGGTAGTTGCCGTATCACAAGAGTCGAAGGAGGAGAAACGCGCTCGTGACATTCTGGAGCGAACTACGGTACGCCTGGACGACCGTTTTGAAACCGGAATGCTGCGGAAAAGTGACAATCCAAAGTTTCCGGAAAGCTACCCCATGGCGATCCGCAGGTTACGGCAGTTGGAGCTACGCCTGAAAAAGACACCGGAGCTATACGATAACGTGAAAAAGGCAGATCGAGGAATACCAGCAGAAGGGCTATGCTCATTTAGCGACGCCAGAAGAATTAGCTGCAATCAAGCCGCAGGAATCCTGGTTCCTTCCCATTAACGTAGTGTTGAACCCGAAAAAGCCCGGAAAGCAGCGACCAGTATGGCGATGCGGCAGCGACAGTTAATGGCGTTTCTCTGAATTCCCAGCTACTTGCAGGTCCAGACTTGCTCACCTCCACTGCCGAGGTAATCAACCGTTTCGCGAGCGGCCAATCGGTTTCGGTGGAAGTTACGCTGAAATGTTTCCACCAAACACGGGTGCGAGCAGCCGACAAGAAATTCCAACTATTTGTGTTCCGAACTCTTCGGATGTAGCTCCAGTGTATTCGTCATGGACGTCGCTACGTTTGGTTCGGAAGTGTTCTCCGAGTGAAGCTCAGTTTGTTAAGAATTTGAATGGCAATGGAGTTTTCCGAGACGTTTCCAGAAGCAGCGGAAGCGATAGTGAAAAGTCATTACGTCGATGATTATTTTGACAGTGTCGATACAGTAGAGGAAGCCATTAAAAGAGCAAAAGAGGTACGGTTCGTCCATTCGAAGGGCGGATTTGAAATAAGGAATTGGGTTTCGAACTCCGAGGCCTTTCTTGAGGAATTAGGAGAAGTTAAACAGGAGCAGTCGGTGCATTTCAACCGGGACAAGGAAAGCGAAACGAACAGGCGCTTGGTATCATCTGGGACTCAAGACTGGACGAGTTTTCATTCTCGACGATACATAGACAAGATGTTAGACCGTATGTGCTGGAAGGTGAACATCCTTCAAAGAGAATAATTCTAAGCTGTGTGATGGGATTTTTCGACCCGTTAGGCTTGCTAACACCGTTTACGATCCAGTGGGAAAATGATAGTGCAAGATCTATAGGCGCACGGGATGTGAATGGGACGATGAAGTAGATGTCAACTGCCTTGGTAAGTGGAAACGCTGGACTGGTCTGTTGGTAAAAGTGGAGGCCATACGCATGCACCTCGCTGCTACTTTCAAGACGCCATTTCATCTTCACTCAACTCGCTGGAGCTACATGTCTTTACCGATGCAAGCATTTATGCCTACGGTTGTACGGCATACTTCAGAGCAGTAATTGACGGATGCGTAAGGTGTTCACTGGTGATGTCACGCTCGAAAGTAGTTCCATTAAAATTACAACTCGGTTCCACGTCTCGAACTGATGGCTGCTGTTCTCCGGGGCGAGGATGCAGCACACGGTAAGGTCAAATCATTCATTTCCTATCACCAGATGCGTGTTGTGGAGTGACTCTCAAACTGTGCTGAGTTGACTGTTCACAGACCAACATAAGTACAAGCAATTCGTTGCACTGGATTTGTGAAATTCTAGAGTTGACGTCCACAAACAATTGAGGGTAGTTCCGTCCGTGACGTGAACAACGCTGACGTCATCGTAACAAAGTGTGGACAAGGACCGCCACTAGAGTCAGACGGTCCAGCGGTTCAATGGACCACCGTTCCTGTACGAATCAGAGTGTGGATGGCTTTGCAGCGGAAAACACTACAGAGCGTTCCGGAAGAGATGCAAAGCATGCGTGCTGCACCATGAAACGTCGATATCCAACCCTTTAATCGACGTCAGTGTTACGTCACGCTGGTCGCTGCTGATTCGTATTGCAGCCAGCGTAGTTCGGTTCATCGCTAGCTGTCGGAAGAAAGTAGCTGGAGATCCAATACTAGTATCGAAGGCGGGCGCTATTTAGAGCGTTGTATATTAGCAAAACCGAATTCCATCCAATGGCCGCTTCTTCAAGACGAGCTCCAAATAGAGAAAATACTTCTCAAAACAAGCCCAGCAGGAAAGCTTTCCAGAGGAGGTGAAGATTTTGGAAATCAGCCGAGAGAACAACATGGATCAGTCGGCAGTAAGCGTTGGCAAGTCAAGCTGACTCGTGCTTCAAGTCCGATAATTGATGCTGATGGAATGGTGACGGATGGGAGGAAGATTGGCGCTATCAGCCACGATTTCTTATGACAAGAAATTTCCAATAATCCTGCCGAAGCAGAAACCAAATAACATATATGATCATCCAACACCTTTCATGAAAGTATGGTCATAGCAACCGGGAAGACTGTGTTCAACGAGCTGCGTCGACGCTTCTACATACCAAAGCTTCGATCAACAATTTCAGTAGCCGTACGAGACTGCATGGCGGTGCAGAGTCAAACTGCGTCAGCCACAAGTTCCAGTGATGGCACCGCTTCCTGTTCAACGAATCACGCCGCAGTTACGTCCCTTCAGCTCCGTCGGAGTGGATTATCTGGGTCCTGTGAAGTTTAGGTTGGTCGTCGAAGAGAGAAGAGATGGGTTGCTCTGTTTACTTGCCTCGCGGTACGAGCTATTCACCTGAAGTAGTGCGTACTTCGACCACGCAGCTTGTCTGACTGATGGTAGCGGTTCATCTGCAAACGAGGTTCACCAGATGAGTTTCCGCGGATAACGGAACCCAACTTTAAAGGTGCTTCCAGCTGAAATGGTCGGCAAGGCAGCAGATCAGTGCAGAATGCGCCGAAAGTGTCACGAGTCCAGTTATCAAGTGGCACTTTATCCCTCCCGGAACCCCACACATGGGCGGAGTCTGGGAAAGAAATGGTGAGATCAGTGAAGAAGGCAATGAAGGCGATGGACGACTGTAAGAAGCTGACAGATGAAATTCTTCTGACCACCTTGTCAGAAGCCGAAGATATGGTCAATTCACGTCCGCTAACATATCTTCCGCAAGACTCATCGGAAACTGAAGCCATCACACCGAACCACTTTTGCGCGGGGTTGTCAAAGGAGCGGATCAGATAGAGAGTAGCCGAGTCGATCCATCCGAAGCGTTGTGGGATGTTTACAAACGGTCGCAGTATCTGGCCGATAGAATGTGGCAGAGATGGAGTAAGGAGTACCTGCCTAATATCAATCGTAGGACGAAGTGGTTCGAGGAGCGCAGACCGTTGAAAGTGGGTGACTTAGTATTCATTGTCGATGGAGCACAACGGAGGAACTGGATTCGCGGGATTGTAGAAGAGGTCCTTGAAGCTGCAGACGGTAGGATCCGGCAAGCCAAGGTGAGGACGAACAGAGGTGTATTCAGGAGGGCAGTGGCCAACCTAGCTGTAGTAGAGATTCCTGGTAAATCCGGAACTTCCGGCAGAGCGGAACCGGAGTTACGGGCTGGGGTGTAAAGAAAACTGGGAGCACGGTTTGGGCCAAATACCGGTCTAGCGTATATAGTATATCGTTGTGCGGTAAACGGATAGATAAAAAGGATGAAAAATGTAAACAATAACAAACAGCAAGTAAGAATAGCTATAATCGCTAATCGAAAAGGATAGTGTGAAATTTATTGAACCTTAATTAAATTTGATCGGTAGTTTCCTCAACTAGTAGCTAGAAGTGTCGGTGAACATCTCTGGTTTGTAAGTAAAGTTAAAATTAAGTACAAATTAATTAATTAGAGCTAAATATTTATTATATGGTACAGACTAGTGCAGAAACAGAAACCAACAGGTTAACAAAACCACTTGTCGCACGAGGAAGAGAAAACTATTGAATTGTAAGTTGAATGATTGACTTTAGCATGAATTAATAATCTAATAAAATATTGCAGTTTGAGCTGCATTTAAGCTGCTTCGAAAACGGTGGTGCAAATCTTTAAAAAATCTCCGAACAAGTATGTTTGATAATACCTTACTGGGATAATGCCTATAGTCGGCTAGTGGAAATCACTCAAACTAATAGTGATACGACACCCGGAGAAGAGGTGTAAATAAAATAAAATAGGCGCTCAGAATAGATAAAAAAAACTGGTCGCAGTAGAAAATGTACCCAGCCGGAAAAAAATATTCCGTTTAATGCATTTACTGGAGGCAAAATGGTTTTATTATGGTTTTTCAACTGACCATAATAAGATAATTTGAATGAGTCCTAAAACGGCATTTCAAAACAGTATTTTACGAGTTCATAAAGTCAAAATAAACTCTTTGATAAGAGTAAAAGGAACTTTAGAAGACAAGGTTTTAATATCGTAGAGAAGCTGTGTAGGTTCTCATAAACCTGACTAAAATTTGAAACTTATTGGAACCTTTTGCTGCCATAATAAAACCAAATTGATTTCTAGTGACTTTCATAAACCTTTAATAAAACTTAATAAAGCTGGATGGTTTTGGCAATGTTACTTGGGTTAATATCTTAATAAACTGTTTCTAATGTAGATAAAACGACTGTTCCAGAAAGTATAAGCACACCTTATTTTAACGGTCACTTTGAATATAACGAAATATTTCAACATGTTTTGGTTGCGTCCTTTTGTTTGCACATTTCTAAATGACATGGCATCAAAAAAGTGCTCAGTTTTGTGTTACCTATCAAAATGCGCGGTCTTACTCCGGAACATCGAAAAACAGTGGTCGGAAATCCGGTCCTGTTAGTCCGGATATCGATAAAAAGATCAGGGATGCCTACAAGCGAAAACCAGCGACTTCCGTTCGGGATGTTGCGAAAAAACTAGGGACCTCGTCGAGTAACGTCATGCGTGCCAAAGAAAGACTTGGGCTAAAAACATACCGGAAGTAGAAAAAACCCAAAAGGAACCCAAAACAGGCCGCGTCCGTGAAACCACGGGCCCGCAAACTCTACGATTCGTTATTGTGTAGAAATTCTGGGTGTATAATAATGGACGATGAAACGTATGTGGAACTAGATTTCAAAACGCTTCCCGGACCACAATTCTATACTGTAAGCGAAGACAAAGCCATCCCCGAAACGGAGAAGGCAATTTTTACCGAAAAATTCGTAAGAAGGTTATGGTTTGGCAGGAAATATGCGAGTGTGGTAAAACATCTAGTCCGTACATCACAACGGAGACGATGAACACTCAGAAATACGTTAAGGAATGTCTCCAGAAGCGATTATTGCCGATGATCAGGCAGCACGAAGGTCAAGTAGTGTTTTAGCCTGATTTGGCGTCATGTCATTACGCAAAGGACACTTTAGAATGGTACAAAAGTCAAAATGTATGTTTCGTGCCGAAAGACATGAATCCGCCGAACTGCCCGGAGGCACGGCCAATCGACACTTTTTGGGCTTTAACCAAAACAAAGCTTCGAAATTTCATAAAACCAGCGGACGACATCGAAAAATTTAAAAAAGATTGGCCAAAAGTAGTCAAAATGGTGGGAAGTACCACTGTGCAGAAGCTAATGGGTCATGGTCGAGGAAAAGTTAGGAGTCTTGGCTATGATTGAATATTTTGATTAAACGAGAGTAAAATATCATATGAAACACGAATACAAATATGATTTACCAAATAAAATTAATAAAACTAAAGAGTACATGACTTTTTTGTTATTTTGAAAGTGTGCTTATACTTTCTGGAACAGTCTATAACTCTATTATAGTGAAATAAACAATCGGTTTCACTGAATTATGTGTGATTCTTTTTTTAACGTGGACAGGCTATAAAAGCTGTGATGTCTGCCGTGTTGCTATGATCTGTAGTACGAACATAAGGATTTCTTGAAAATAGTTCCCCGCATGTTTAAGTCCGAACGTTTCATAACATCGTCTGGTCAAAAATTGAACAGGAGGCACAAAGGACCTACGCCTTGTTGAGAACGAGTCCGATAAAGCAACCGATAACTTTACAGCCGCGTTGAAACTCTGTCGTGAATCAATCGATGAGTGATTTGAGTTTGCACATAAAACATCGGCTGCTAAATTCACATTTTACCCCTTCCTACGCCACTGAACAATTTTCAATTGTGACCAAACACGAGCACTTTAATTAAAATTACAACTCTTTGATAGCCATCGACGGTATACCTACCACGAATACCACAGGATGGCATCCTCCGAACGAAAATATACCTCAAAGAAAATCCCCATCTCATGCATCATCTTCAAAGTGAAAAACCGCCGAACACGGCATACATAATAAACAGATTAACGCAGCATCAAGTCTCACCTCGCTGCGTTCTGTGAGTTTGTTTGATGCGCTCATCAAAGTTTGCAAGAGTTCCTCCTCCTCCTCCTCTCCTGCCGGTCGCCGGCCTTTGTGGCCGATGCGGCGTTGAAACGGCCGGGTACCTTGTTGGACCTACATAAAGGAATATCGCATCATGGTGCTAATGAGCATGCGGAGAGAATTTTGTATTTGTTCAAAAGAAATTTCAACCCGAATCTCGAGAAGGCTGTACCGAGCCATAAATGAACCTCTTCTTTTTTTTCGATGAGAAAATTAACGCCTGCACATCCCTATTAGAGGCACCGGCTGAGCGCAAAACAGCGCCCGCGCTCTGAAACGGAAAGAAGATTTTCAAATATTTAATTTACTGCCTCAACCAAGCGAGCTGCAGAGCTAATAAACCGGATAGATCAGACGCGGTGTGTCCGGACCGTAATGGGGTAACTATTGAATTAGCTGCAGAGCACTTTTGTTCGTTCGCGAGGGCTGAGGCGATTCTCGGGAGGCTCCTACCGGTGGCCGTACCGTAGAATTTGCTCCAATCCCCACCGGGGATCGGGGAATTGGAAATTATTACCCCCATCGCACTGCCCATCAAGCGATGGCCCCGTCGACTGGCCCATCACACCGTCAGCGAGCGCCAGGAACAGCAGAAGAATGCATGCAGAGAAGAGAGGGAATAAAAAACTGATAACCTTTCGGGCATGTGGCTTTTCCACGATTGCTGTAATTGCTCTAATAACATTTCCTAACTTCTCAGACTCCCAGCAGCGGCCGGCAGACAGAAACTGTAACGCATAAGCCCACAAAAAAAAAATCTTTGCACCAGTCAGTAGTTATTTTTCATTCATAATTACGCTTTATGAAATATAATCAGAAGTGTATGATAATTTAGTTAATTTATTCGTTTTTTAATGGCGTATTCGGCAGTTTTGGCCCGCGCGATTCGGCTGCACATAGTCGGGGCCGGGGCGGGGAGAGAATGACGATCGTAGCAGCCAGCCAAATGTTGTTCATAGCAGGACCGCGTCGGGCTACTGAAACTGGCGCATAGCATGCCATGAGAGAGTCATAAATTGTGCACTGAGAAAAAAAAACTAAAAACTAGGGTGAATTGAACATTTTTCTCGCTTTTTGCTCCTCCTAGGACAATGTATGTAGATATGTAGTTGCGATTCTGGGCCGGTCGCGCCGTCCGATCCAATGTAGAGCAATTGCAATGCGAACAACAGAGCACTTCTTATTATATATATTTCCACTGCTTTGGCTGCTGCTTGGGTTGAGATATGGTAATTTTATTGCCATCAATTTTATTGAATTTAAATCGCATTCTCCGGTGTGCGGTTGCTGTTGCTGCCATTTGCCACTGCTGCCGTCGGAAATAGGGGCTCGTAAATGCCGTGGCAAACTGATGGAAGCAGCTTGGGCCTTTATTAGTTGGTGAGAAAGCGGCGGAGTTTGGTTGGGTGTGTCAGAATGGTGCCTGCAATTTTCGACTCATAAAGGTGTAATTCAGAATAATTAAGCGCCAATTCCGACCCGAAAGATGGAGCCATACCCTTGAGGTGCGTTTTACTGTTTTTGATTGGTTGTGCCGTTGGAGAAGGAAATTATTATATGAGGTCGTTCGTATTTTTAGTTAGTTTAGTGCACCGACTAGTTGTAAATTTAAACAGAAACATCATCCGTTTCAAAGGCTTCACTAGAACTTCCAAATGAGAAGATAGCTTATAGTTTTTGATGTTTGTAAGAGGGATTAAGATCAACATTTCATTTGGTCTACTTTACCTTGACGCATTGATTTTAACGTTTGCATTAAAATACAAATGGACAAAAATTGCCGATCCTGCACTGACGAAACTACCCATGCAGCATCAATCATAGTAACCCACGAGTCAGCAGACAAAACATGACAGCTTTATCAGTCGAACTCAAACCGTGATGACAAAAACAGTGAAGCAACTCCGTTCAGACGTGTGCGCATTCAAAGAACGGCTCACCGCCGCGTCGAAACCGGACATCGTGCGGCACTTTGTGAACTCCGGATCGCCTGAGCGACAAGAAGCTCCAAAGGATGCTCAAGATGAAGACCGAAAAAAGTGGCTACATCGCTGCGTGCGCTTGGCCGGGAGGTCGGTTCCACCGGCCAAACAGTGAAAAAGTACCTGGTGAACATGAACATACATGTCAGGAAGCGGAAGTCGCGTCCACTGGTTTCGGAGCTGCAGGCAATGACGCAGCGGCAGCGGCTGAATAAGATGGTCAACTCGATTTTCCCGGCGAATCGCGACGTGGCGGTGTTGATGGACGACGAGACCTATCTCACCCTGGATGGCAACGACTGGCATTGCAGTTCGTATTTTACGTCCCCCACGAAGGAAGGGAGCTCCGAGGTGAAGTTCATTTCACACACCAACAATCTGACTGACAATCAGCCAGAATGGGATGTCATAGCCGCTCTTCTTTCGCTCCGGACTGACCGTGAATGGGGAAATTATAGTACAAAATGCCTGCCGGAAGTTGCGTCGTTCGTCAAGAAGTACCATAAGGACGAAGAAGCGGTGTTCTGGCTGAATCTGGCGTCGGCACACTACTCAAAGCGATCGTTGGAGGAGATGGAGCGGCTGAATATCGATGTGGTACCCGAGTCGGCGAACCCGCGCAACGTCAGCTAGCTGCGTCCCATTGAAAATTTCTGGGCTAACCTGAAGTGTAAGATCTACTCCAACAATTTTGACGCGAAAACTGAGGAGGAATTGATAAATAAAACGAAGAAAGAACTCAAAAACATTCCAACACGCATGTTATCGTCCACCATGGCGAATGCTCCGGTTAACTGCCGGAAGGCCGCTCGCAAAAGCGTAGAATGTTTTTGCAAGTTAGCTTAAATAATTACCTTCCATGGAAAATTTATCAAAAGCAATTATCTGTCTTAGTTTTTTTTTTCACCATCCGAAGAAAGGCCCTTTTTTTTAATGCAAACGTTAATCGTGAACTAAATTTAAAAAAACCTGAACACCCCGCATTTTCCAGGTGTGTGTGTGTGCAAGTGAACGATTCCTCTATTTTAATTTTGACATTTGCCATAATCAAAATGTCGTCTAAGCAATGGGAGCAACTAATCAAAATTTCGTTAGTGCATCGCGAAGATCTCAACTAGTCGAGCCCTCCAGAAAATTCTAATATTAACATCTTGAAGTTCTACAGCTGCAAGGGAAGTTTCGGCCCCCTCCCAAGAGGCTCCAGCTGCGCCCAGTTGAAATCTTTTCGGGCGAACCTGATGCGGAGGATCTATTCGAATCATTTCTTGGTGAAAACCAAAAAGGAATTGTTCAATATGACGAACAGAGAACTAAAGAATATGCCAACCATTTTCTTTTCAATGGCTATGGCCATAGTTCCGACCAACTGCCGTAAGTCCGCTCGACAGGGAGTGACGTCATTTTCGATAAAATCTTGAACTAATGCAGGAATTCTTGCAAAATTGTTTTGTTTTTTATATTTTCTGTCGTTTTTCCCCTCGATCTGCAAATTGTCTCGTTTTTTGTTTGTTTAATGTAAGCGTTATTAGCATTTACAGTTGTGTTTGGCGTAGGGCCGTTTCGCCGAATGCCATTAAGCGGAATGGCATTAGGCCGAAGTCCATCAGGTGTATTGAGTTATTAGGTTGAATTTGGAAAAGTAGAAGGCTGAACTGAATTTTCGTGAAATTTTGCAACATGAAGCTGGGTTTTTTCAGCAGATATAGATGGAAGATTATTCCTTTTTAAAACCAAAAGCACTTCTTTCTCAATTCAATAAATACAATTCCATAACGTGCTAATGTGGTAAATTTAATTTCTTATCTCTTGAAATCGCCAGGTCATGAAACCATTGAATTTTTATCCCTTCTTTCATTCATGCAGCATCTAGCAGTACACTGAAAAAATATGTCACTCAGCTACTACTGGAAATACATGTAGATATTTTCCAATACTAAAAGAAGTGACTTTTACATGAATATAACATAGAAAAATAATTTCTACTAGACTAATCATTTACATTCCAGATTCACTTGATTTTGCAAAGCATTTTCCGCTTCCTGAATCACATAAAAGCTAACTGAATATCTAAAGGATATTTTCCACTGAATATGTGAATTTTATTTGGCTGCACACTACCAAAATCTCGCGTAAATTTCTGTCCCTGAGACTGACACATGCAAGCGTCCTTTAGCGCATAAGAATGTGTTGAAAGAGATGAGAAAATAAATTCAACCGAACACATCTTTTGTTGAATTGCGTATGTGTCAGTTTCAGAAGACATAATTTCACACGAAATCTTTCTTTACGTTCCCCGACTATTTAAAAACATGGATTAGGTCTCGTGTAAAATGCATAATTTCTAAGTGTGTGTATTTAAAAACTTTCAATCTACCAGCATATCTTGTGCATGGTTAGTCTTCGTATATGCTGAAGTCTTTTGGGACATGAAATCTTTTGTGGGAGATTTATTTTATTTTAAATTATAAATATGTACTTTCTGATTTAACGTTAACTGTTGACAGTTGAAATGAACTGTCATGGGAGGTTCTCTTTCTTTAAATCATGAGCAGTTCTTTCTAATTTTAAAACTCGCAGTTTGAGTATTTAACTGCATATCACTGGTACATGAAACAATCGAACTTCCATGGCATCTGGCATGAAGTGACATGAAACATCCCATGAATGCATGCCAAATCTACACAGATAAAAAGAAACGTTGAATTTTCTGCGTAATTTAATGTACATAAAGGGAATACTAGATTTGGCAGAAAATAATAGGATATTTCATGTACATTTAAACCAGATAAAGCCTGAATTTAGCCTGTTGTATGAAAGATTGCAAACAATTCGTCGTCGATACGGCTTCTTTGGCTTGGAATTAAACGAGGGGAATTTTTACGCGACTGTTGAAATGCATTTTTTTGTGTACTAAAATACTGGGAAAGATAAGGTATACACCCGCATAACAAAAAAACAATTTTCTATGTAGTCAAAACAATTTTTCGAAAGTAGGATACATTATCACATTTTATGTTATCGTTAATAGGTTAATCCCGTTTTCACCATATAACCTGTACATTAACACATATTGTTGATGAATGCCATAGTGTTATTGAAAGGTTTTTTATTGTCTGCTTGCTATATGGATTATATACCAACTTTTCAGCATAGATTACAGTAAAAATTTGGATCGTGAAAATTGCCATCACTAATAAACAAAACTAAGCTAATGAATAACAAAAAAAAGGAGAAATCTACCGACACTCACACATTTCGGGAGGGAATCGATTGTATTCACTACACGGAAACAAATCCGTTTCTGTTTTCATGAATAAAAAGTCATGAAACGAACTCTCATCTTATTTTGTGAATTCATGACTCTTATTCATGGTTTCATTATTGAATTGACAGATGCGAGTCATGAACTTAGGAAGTCTTGTTTTGCCTCTAATGTAAAGTTGTGTAATGAGCTTCATTAGTGAAGAGTCTTTTCAAGAATAACTATAGCGTAGTAAGTACAACCACCAAGTAGTATTGTAGCTCCCCACATCAACACTAGGTTCGAATCCTAACGGTGGATTTATTTTTTGTTTACATTCACAGTCGATAAAGTAGATTTGCCAGATTCATGAACAAAGTTTTCAGTATCAGGAAGTCAGCTCATGGTTTAGACTCGATTTATTCATGATTTGATTGCGGTGGGAAAACAGTTCATGACATCATGAATGTGGTTCATGGTGTACATTCATTACACGAAAACACAACATATTCATGGAATCATTACCTGTTTTTCTCGTTTAGAAGAAGAAATTATTTCCCGTGTACGTCTCCCCCAAAGCACGCGGAAATGTTTTGATTTCACTGTTAGTTTAAGTTACGAATTATTGTTTTATTTTTTTTTTTTTGCGTAAACGACGCAGAAAAAACAAAACACGTCAGTTTAAAGCACGGCTTGCTGCGATCTCGGAGACTGATCATTTTCCACAGATAGAAAAAAAAAAATTCTTGAGTAAGTTTTGAAAAGGTCATTAGTGTTTTTGCATGAGTTTTTTTCAAACAATTTTAACTAGAAAACTATTGATTGTATAAAAAAAACTATCTGAGAACGAATCGTATGGAACTAATAGGGGTTTATAGTGAGAATATTAGACTTGATAATTGAACTTAAATTATAAAAAATAATCAAAATGTACATCCTTATATTTTCGCCATTTTTTTAGCAAAAAAACAAGACATCTAAACGCACATTTTCATGACGTCAGATAGATGAAGAAATTTTAAACAAAACAGTTTTTTAACAAACAATTTTGAGTACATTTTTGAAACTTGGATCATTTTCAAGAAGACACATGTGTTCGATGGCAAATTATGATTCCTGAGCCAATTTTGATCAAAAAATAAATAGATCACACTGCACGCTGAGCCAATTTTTACCACGCTAGCGCTGGCGTTATATTCGCCACTTTGACTTCATGCTTCCAGACTAGCACGCAACACGGTGGGTACAACACCAATGTCAGTGCTCGTGGTTTGGCTTCGGACACCTTAATTGATGTTTCGGCAAACACCACAGCCGAGTGTTTCCAATTGTGTTCGATTGCGGAAAACACGCGTGGTTTATATATTTTATTTCTAACCGTGCCGTGCTTGTTAAGCTCAATCAACTCTCAAATCTAATTGTTAGATTCATCCGACGAGCGGAGCAATGCGTGGCAACCAGTGTCATACTGGGTGTAGGTTGAGAGTTTTCTTGTGATCGTAACCACTCGGCTCGTTTTTTTTTTTTCCAAATATCAAACACGGTGTCAAGAGCAATACACGAGCGTGAACACTCGTGTCGTGTCCTTTGCATTGCGGGTTCTTCTATAAGCATGAAACTAAAGTGGTGAATTACAGCCAAACGGAGGTGTGTTTGCAGTCAAGTTCGGCTCTCGTGCAGAAAGGCTGGTGATTTTACCAAGCCTGCTATTGACTATCTTCAATATTGACACTTCTTCCACAGAAAACATGAAACATCAACCATTCGCTGAAAAATGTTGTCTTGTATGTCAACAATAAAGTAATCAAAGCGCTGCCCCCATTGCACAGTGGTCCAGTAAGCTACTTCAGACGGACATGAGGTTTTCAATGGAAATCTGTGGTATTAGAGCTTTGGTTACTTCTGAGAACTTGTTGCAAACTTATTGTACTACAATTTGTATGAAATTATTTTTTTCTTGCATTAATCGCAAGAGTGGCGTATATTCTATCTTTTTTATGAGCCAACTTCATGAGATGATATGTTCAGCAAAAATGTAGAAATTGTTATTATAAAAAAACTTTGTAGAACATATTTTTTGTTTAGCTTCAAAGCCTGCTGCGATAATTCCGAATTTTAGTAAATAATAGTTTTTCGTCTAAAAGTCATTCATTTTTAACTTTTACCAGCTTACTATGTTGTACAAAGTTGTTTGTTCATACATTTGTATTTCTTCTTATTTTCATTTTATAGTAAATTTTCAGTTAAATTTACGCCATACTATAGACCTTACAACATGAAATGGAGCACCTGAAAAAAATATGGCATACCATGACTTGATTCAACACACCTTAGAGTACGTTTAAGGAGAATTTGGGAGAGATGATATTTTTCTATCTTTTTTAAAGCTACTTTCTGTAACATACAGTTTTCAATAAAAACATACATCAGGAGCTCAAATAGAACCAAAACACACAGAAATCATGGCTATCTCTGTTCAGTATATGACAATTACCACGCGTTTTCATAGAAAAACGCTTAATAGGATATAAGTTAATTTTTATTAAGTTTCGAGCTTCTTCAGGTAAATCAAACTGTGTCTCACCACGAGTTGTACGTTTGTTGATAAGTGAGATTACGGGATCGGAGGTGAGAAGTCGTATACTTTTTTGACACTTCTGAAACTGCAAATGAACAGATTTATTTGGCAAAGACAAAAACACTTTCAACTAGCCTAATGTCCCATCACCTTGGTGGTAACATGAAAAGGCCAAGAACACATTGGACACATCT
>JASCZW010011792.1:0-30798 GCA_034211315.2 Aedes japonicus
ACCATAAAGTTTTTGAAAATGTTCAGTGAAAAATGTTACGACCACTTGAGACCTTCATAAACCTATTGACTACCCATCAAAACCAGCATGAATAGTAACGTACAACTGTCACGCATGGAGATATCGTGGTTGGTTTTTGTTCCGCTTTGTTTTCTCTGATTCAATTTTAACAGTAATTGATCTTAGAAAAATTTCTAGTCGTGGGATATTTTGTTTGATAGCAAACATCCAAAACAAATTAGTTTTTATAGTGTCGAACAATACTCTAAATCATATGCATTAATTTGATGGTGAAGAATGACACAATACAGAGCGCCAAAAAATGCGCCTCAGAGATTATGCGAAATTACATCAACAAAAAAGAAAATTGAGAGCAAAATGCATTCGATAAACCAATCGCGAATTTCCTGAAAATTTATGCAGAACGCCCAATTAGGTTATCCCCAAAGAATGCAAAAAAATCTGGTTCCTCTGATCGGCGGTGCATTTGCATCACCATGTAATTCGGTGTATTTGTCTTCCTCATTTCAACCAGTGCCCGCGTTTCCAACATGGCGACTGGAAGAACATGACAGTGCCGGCGCAAAAAGCCAATTTATCTTCGCAATATGTACTATGTATCTATCCAATCATTTGATGACTTTCCTCAATGCCATGATTTGCCGTTAAACATGTATTTACTGGAGGTGCTGGTTTCAAAATGGGCTCGTGCTATTTCAACTGACCGCAATAAGATAATTCGAATGAGTCCTGGAACGGCACGGCATAACAGAATTTTATACAAGTCTCGCAAGTCAAAGTAAAGCTCTCTGATGCAGACTCGTTCAGAAAGTATAAAGCACACTTTCAAAATGACAAAAAAGTCGTGTATTGTTTAGTTTTAATCACCTTCACCTAATAATCACATTTGTATTTGTGTTTTATATGTATGTTGCATCTCTGCTCAATCAAAATGTTTAACTCATAACAACGTTTCCTCGAACATGACCCATTAGATTCTGCACATGGCATTCCCACCATTTGACGCACTTTTGGCTTATCTTTTTCAAATTTTTGGATGTAGTCTGCTGGTTTCTGAATTTTCGAGCTTTGCTTTGGTTAATCCAAAAAGTCTCGATTGGCCGTGACTCCAGACAGTTCGGCATTCATGTCCTTTCGTGACGTTAAACATATTTTGAATTTTGTACCATTCTAAAGTGTCCTTTGCGTAATGACATGACGCAAATCAAACGCAAAACACTACTTGACCTTCGTGCTGCCTGAACATCGGCAATAATCCTTCTGAGACATTCCTTAACGTATTTCTGGTAGTTCATCGTCTCCGTTGTGATGTACTGACTAGATGTTTTACCACATCGCATATTGCCTGCAAACAACAATCTTCTCACCGATTTTTGGTAAAGACCGCCTGAGGTGTTTTGTAATCTAGTTTCACATACGTTTCTCGTCCATTATTATACACCCAGAACTTCACAATAACAGCAATCGTAGAGTTTGTGGGACCGTGGTTTCACGGATGCAGCCTGTTCTGGGTTCCCTTTTGTATTTTTCTGCTTCCGGTATGTTTTTAGCCCATGTCTTTTTGGCACGCATGACGTTACCCGACGAAGTCCCTAGTTTTTCTGCAACATCCAGAACGGACAGCGCTGGTTTTCGCTTGTAGGCATCCCTGATCTTTTATCAATATCCGGACTAACAGAACTGGGATTTCCGAACCACTCTTCGGCGCATCTTCAAACGTAAACTGTTCTCTTATGTTTTGGGATCGCAGATCGTGCAACGCTCTGACGCTTACACCCTCTTACTTGGCCAATTTTCTCAAGGAGAGTCCGCTCACAGTGCACCATTTGTGCACAATACTTTCGTTGTTCCGGGTAAGACCGCGCATTTTGATAGGTAACACAAAACTGAGCACTTTTTTTGATGCTATGTCATTGAGAAATGTGCAAACAAAGGACGCAGCCAAAACATATTGAAATATTTCAGTATATTCAAAGTGACCGTTGAAATAAGGTGTGCTTATACTTTCTGGATCAGTCGTTAAGAGAAAAAGGAACTTCAAAATACAAGGTTTTAAGATCGTTGCCAAGGAGCTGTGTAGGTTCTCATAAACCTGACTAAAATATAAAACCTATTGGCACGTTTTAGGTACGATAATAAAACCAAATTGATTTCAGTGGCGTTCATAAAACTTTAATAAAACTTTATAAAACTGGATGATTTTGGCAATGATACTTGGGATAACCATGATAGCAACATAGCAAATCAAAGCATAGAACATTTGCACAAAGTGTTGTGCAGGAAGAGGTAGTGGGGTCAGTCACCGAGATAAGCCTATCCACTTTCACTCAACCTTTCGCCAAAACTGTTAAGCTCCCTCTCTGCGCACATGCTGGCACATCTTTACAACTGTTTGAAATATTTATAATTCTCTTGACATCTACTGCCGATAAAACTGGGAACCCAAACAACACTTCATAGACTTTCAGGAGATAAATAGTTTGCGGGTTTCAAAATGTTATTAGCGGAATAGTTATATACGTTCAATTGAAGTAATATTTATGGTGATAATTAAAATAATATGATGAAGTGATGAATAATGATAGGTATTTTCCTTAAAGAAAAATTCTTAGACTAGACTGGGAATCGAACCCAGCTACCTCCAGCATGGTGTTGCCTTGTAGTCACGCATTTATCGACTGAGCTAAGGGAGGGCCCATCTCTAAACCAGACACTACATTAACCAACAAGAATAGAAGGAATACAAAGCAAGTAAATTAAAATTAATTCTGGTACACACACAAAACTCAGTAAAATTGAAAAAGTTCGTGATGGAATCAGTCGCCTGGTATCGTCGCCATTAATCCAATACGTAGTAAATGCCACTATTTCGGAACTAGCGGCACTTTCCATCCAACTTCGCTGAATCCGGTGACGGAAGGTCTCAGCGGAACAGTTGAAGTCAAATATAGCGTAGAGTTCATTGAACCACGATAACATGAATCGAACTGGACCGTATTGGCCGTTTCCAGCACGGTTTCCGAGCTGCAGAACAATTCTTGTTCGCAGAACTCGTTCAGGAGCGTAGATAAACAGTTCGCCCAGAATACATGGAGAGTCAGTTTCACCTAGCAACAGTTTTCTGCGAAGAGTGCTTGCATGACTGTACTGCCTATACTCCAATGTTTCAATATCCCAAGAGTGAGCGAAGATCCTGGTACGCATAGAAGGTTGACAGGATCATTCCACGACAGATGACGAACAAATTTTCTTTGAACAGTTTCAAATCCACGCAATACAGATTCTTCTGATACGGACACCACAACAAGGCTCTCAATCATGCCACTGAGACAGCAGTACAATGCCTTACAGACAGGTTGAATCAGCTACTGTGCAGTAGTCACCCTTGACTTGAGAAATGCATTCAATAGCACCAGTTGGGTGGCTATCGCCGACTCGCTCCAACGACTTCAGGTGCCTGGGTACATGTACAAGATTCTTGGAAGCTACTTCCAGAATCGCGTACTGGTATACAACACCAAGGTAGGCCAGAAACGTGTTCAGATCACCGCAGGCGTCCCACAGGTTCGATCCTGGGTCCGGGCTATGGAACACGATGTACGATGAGGTATTACGGCTTAAGTTCCCGAGCGGGTGAAGATAGTCGGGTTCGCGGACGACATCACCTTGGAAATATGTGGTGAATCTATCGAAGAGGTGGAGCTAACGGCCTCGCACTCCATTGGCATTGTGGAGAGATGGATGAGTTCCAGGAAATTGGAGCTAGCTCACCATAAGACTGAGGTCACGGTAGTAAAATCGAAAATCGAAGCAACATACGACGATCAGTGCAAGTCACTGCACAATTGAATCGAAGAGGTATTTGAGGTATCTTGGGGTCATGATCGACAATAAGCTGTCCTTTATCAGTTAGGTCGATTACTTCTGTAAGAATGCCTCTATGGCTATATTGGCATTATCCCGCATGATGTCGAATAGCTCGGCGGTGCAAGCGAGTAACCGTAAACTCCTGGCCAGTGTCGCCCTGTCCATACTTAGGTTCGGCGGGCCGGCATGGATCACCGCCTTGAGTACCAAGAGCTACACTAGGTAGGCTAGAGAGTACGCACAGGCTTATGTGCCTAAGAGTGGTTAGTGCATACCGAACGGTATCACTCGACGCGGTCTGCGTCCTAGCGGGGATGATGCCGACAGGCATCGTCATAAAAGAGGATGTAGAGTGCTTCGAACAACGTGGAACAAGAGGTATTCGAAAGACCACTAGAGCCGCATCCATGGTTAAGTGGCAAAGGGAATGGAACAACTGGACCTACTGACTAATCCCGGAAATAACCGGGTGGGTTGGTAGGCGACACGGTGAAGTGAACTTCCACTTAACGCAGATTTTGTCAGGCCACGGTTGTTTTAGACAATATCTGCATAAGTATGGGTATGCACAGTCCTCCGCATGCACCGAGTGCGCGGGAGTTGAGGAAACCGCGGAACATGTGTTCTTCGCATGTCCTCGCTTCGACGGCGCGAGATCCGGCATGATAGCCGTAAGCGGTCACGACACGACTCCGGATAATTTGGTCCAGAGGATGTGCCAAGACCGGGACATCTGGAACGCGGTATGCATAGCAGCCTCCCAGATTGTCCTCGATCTCCAACAAAAATGGCGAAACGACCAACGGCAGGTCGCAGAGACCACCTAACTACTAAAGCTCTAAGTAGTTAGTGGGTGCTGAACAAGCACAATAGCCACCTCCCCGAAGTTATATAGAAAGGTGGCTCCGGGGAGGCTTCGGGGCTTAAGGTAAGGGTGGATTTTTAGTGGGTCGAAGAGTTGGCACCCTCATCCCCACACCCTGAGTTTTTCAGGTGTCTGGTTGCAGATTTTCCATCCCGTCTAAAAAAACCCAATGAACTTTATTTATTTTATTTATTTATATTCATCAACAGGTTATGTTTAAACCCCAATGATAATTCTTAAAGCTAAACCATAACGGTACATTAATGGTCATGACATAAAATAAACTAAAAATTACACTATCGATGCGAACTAGACAGGTGTTTAAAAAAAGACTAAACTTACGACGCAGCATCTGGCGAGTCACGTTAAAATCGAACAAGGTGGAAATTCTATTAAAGAGTCTTTGTAAACCGCCAATTGCACCAAACATACGATATATATACGATGTGTCATTTATGTACTGCGTCACAAACTAAATCGGATATTCCTCGCTAAGCTTTTTAATCGAATTTGTTATTCGAAATTCAATCGCATATGATATCAAATCAACTCGTTTATAAACACAATGGAATTTGCACGTATATGGCCTCCACTTTTGCACGTATAGGCCATATTTTTGCATTCTATACGATTTGTTCACTTACATATATGTTTGTATATCGTAAAAACAACTGGGAAAGTCTTTTCTTTATCTCCACGGGCTAACAGGGACTCCAGGTTAATCAGTTGGCAACAGCTATCGTAGCTTGGAAAACGATAGGGATCCGTCCACGGTAGTTTACGTAGCTTAAATCTCAAAAACCGTCGTACAGCCTCTACTCTAACGACATCGTTGCTGTAATGGGGAGTCCACACAGCCGAGCAATACTCTAATATAGAACGACACAAGAAGCAGTACAACGATTTGAGGCAGTAGATGTCCGTGAAGTCTTTAGCAATCCGGAAGATGAACCCCAGAACGCAGGAGGCTTTGCCGACAGCGTACGAGACATGCTGCTTGAAGGTGAGTTGGGTGTCCAGAATTACTTCTAGGTCCTTAACTTGACTGACGCGCTCGGTATCGGTGCCCAACAAGACATACTTAAATAAAATAGTCTTTTTCTTGTGCGAAAACTAGATAACCGTGAATTTGGCCGGGTTGATATATGCGATGAAATTGCACCAGTCGGCAAAAGCATCCAGCTAACGTTGTAGAAAGCGACAGTCATCGAGTGAGTGCACTCGAAGATAGAGTTTCAGGTCATCTGCGTATGATAGTCGTGGTCCTTCGAAAGCCAAATTTACGTAGATAAAAAAAAAACAACGGTCCCAAGTGACTACCCTGCGGTATACCAGACGTGGCTTTGAACATGTGAGGCTGACAATCTCCTATGATTACAGCCAGATGACGGTCAGTGAGGTACGATTGAAACCATTGCAGCAGGCATCCGTCGATCCCAAGCCTGTCCAGTTTGGCAATACCTATGCGGTGGGTTCAATTTATCGAAGGCTGGAGACAAGTCGGTGTAAATGACATCCGTTTGGTCGCATTTCGCCATACTGTCAGTAACTTAGGAAGTAAGGCACAGCAGGTTAGTAGCAGTGGAGCGACCAGCCATGAATCCGTGCTGGTCGGTACAGATATACGGTTTGCAGTGAGCGAGCAACGACTCCGTAATTACAAGCTCAAACAGTTTAGCAACAGCGCCAAGCAAAGTTATGCCGCGATAATTGCCAGCGTCCCGTTTGCTACCCTTTTGTGTACTGGAAACATGTGCGCAAATTTCCAACTAAGTTATTTCACACGCCAAGTTTGTCTAACTTCGCCAAAAGTATAGCATGGTGGACCAGGTTAAAAGCAGCCTTGATCTCCGTGTAAACTACGTCGACCTGAGATCCAGTTTCCATATTCCGCTGTTCCAAGTTCAGGAGAGATGTAGTGTTTGCAACTACCAAACAACACATCGTTGAAGATGATCTTGAAAACATTACGCAGGCACAGAGCGACGTGATTTCTCGATAATTTTCGGCATTTTGTGTATCTCCTTTCTTGGAAATTGGGAACATGATCAACATTTCCAAGGTATCCAACACGTTAGCTGGCGTAACGCACGGAAAAAAATCCGTACCCGGATTCGTGACCTGTAGTCATGAATTCGAGAACAAGCAAAAATACACCGTGAACTGAATCACGTAATCGGGAACTAGTTCACGTTTTTGGGTAAAATCATGAAAACGTGAACTAGTTCACTGCCCGTTTTCATTTTTTCACGCTTTTGTTTCTGTGCGAGACATTAAAAATCTTCAATACTGCATACAGCAATACAGATGCAATACAGATATTAAAAAGCTCCAATAGTTGCACTGCAGAGCAACTCTTTAGTACACGTGAAGGAATTCCAGCCACGTTTGAGCTTCTGGATAGCGGATTCAACGAGGTCCAATATGTCGCAGGATTATTGAAATCAAACGCGTCGCTAACTTGTTCCAACGAAGTGCTCAAAAAGAAGATCACATTTGTCCGCTAGTGTGCTGGCGATTGTGTCGCCAAGATGAATTTCAACCGGTAGCCCATTAACATTCCTTTTCATGTCCACAAATGACCAGAACAACTTTCGGGTTGCACATGAACGCTTGGATTGGATTCGTTTTGAATAATTCTTGTAGAGAAGCCGATTGTACATTTTGTATTGGATACTGTAGCTGTAGAGAAAATGCGCGTGGTGAATTGATTTCGAGGTTAGCAGTACTTACAAAGAGCCTGAAATCTCACACGTTTCAGGTACCGTACAAGAGCATTGGACCAAGGAGGTTTATCAGCTGGTCTTCGCTGAGGAACAAAATCTGATATAGCCCGGGACAGTACCTGCCAATTGACTTGGGACAGAAATTGGTTCATAGCAGTGAAATCAGTTCTACGAAAGTTCAGGCTTTGTGGATTTACGATTTTAGGTAAAAGGGACTGATAGATTGATAGTAATAAGGAGTAGGATAATCGTCGTCAAGGTTAATTAAAGCTTCCGAAGCTTCGACAACAGTACATTCCCTTACGGCAGTTTAATTTAACAAAAAAGATCGATTACAATATAACAATATAAGATCGAGCTACGATTTAACGTTGAATTTATTTGCATTAAATCATGATGCCTGAATCCATCCATCAAAGCACAGCAGACAGGTGACATATGCGAAAGGAGAACGTCAATTTTGGGATGACCAATAGTGAGAACATCCCAAACATTATTTCATTATTTAGACCGGTGCACCGCGGTGGTTCTCTACGATCACGAAACATGGACATTGCTTGTGGAGGTCTTTGAGCGGAAGGTGTTGCGTACCTCAATATACGATGGATTGTTTCAAATGGAAAGTGGAGTGTTGAGAATGCGAATGAACCACGAATTGTATCAGTTGCTGGGAAAGCATCTCATTGTTCACACCGCTAAATTCGGTCGACTACGGTGGGCTGAGCACGTCGTGATCATTTCGGACGACAGCCCAGTTATACTAGTTATCGATAACGAACTGACGGGCACAACAAGAAGAAGTACACATGCGCAAGTTAGATCAAGTTGCCTGCAAGGGTTGCGAAGTGAACCCAATAGAATGGAGTCAACTTCTGTATACAGCAGAACCCATTCCGGTTTAGCTTCATTGGTAAGGTTAATACTTTTTTTATCAACTGTGGTACGGTTGTCATCTTCAATTTCACTTTCCCTTCACTAACACATCACCTGACTTTCTTATGCTATTACTGATATCACCGTGATCAAAATGAACTCAGCGAGGGGAAAGTGATAGTAAAGTGAAACTCGTAGTAACCCTTAAAAATCCTTGGCTGTATGGATTCAACGCACAATATTAGCTTACAGAACCGCTTCTGGGAGCTCTCATCTAGAATACTTATCAAGTGTGGAATCAGTTACAACATTGTGATTGACAACTTCGAAGAAATGCTTGAGTAGAAGAATCGAGTACCCAGTCTAGATTCTTACGATTCTATATTAACTCTATATTATCCGATATAAGTCTTTCATGCTATAACTCTCCTTAAGTACGTTTCACTTATCACAGTTCCTCCATTGATTATGATCTCTCCATAAAACAGGCTGTTCAAGGAGTTCCTGATCAACTTTGACCTATTTTAGTTCCTCATATTTTTATTAAAAAGTAACAACATGTCAATTGCAATAGACGCATTTTCACTAATGAGTCGCTCATTGAGGGATGCACTGGTTTTGGTCTCTACAATGAATGCCCATCTGCCTTCCGAAAACATGAGGAACCTTATTCTGTATATGTTGCTGAGTTGCCCATAGACCATTCTTTCACCTCCTCAGATAGTCTCAGTTCATTGAGGCTCTCCGGTCAACAACAGTGAGGCGCTAATCTAACTTGGTGCATTGGTCGAAAGATCATTCAAGATTACCTTTGTATGGGTCCCCTCCCATTGCTCAATTCCAGGCAATGAGAAAGCGGACTCTCTAGCAAAGGTGAGCGCACAAGAAAGTAAGATTTTTGATGGAATAATTTTAACGATGATTTTTTTCCATTTGTACGTCAGATTCTCTTGGAGGGGGTCACATTCCATTATTCCAAATGTTTCGTTGAGATTGTGGTTCAAAGGTCTGAAAGTAAGTCGACGCTTCATTCGTGTGATGTCAAGACATATGTGCAACCACTACTCGCTAAACGCACATATCTACAGAATTAACCTCGTCGATAATAACACATGTAGGCGCGTAACCGGTTATGATGACATCGATCACTCGGTTTGGTATTGCACGGATAATGATGCTACCAGAGCACGACTATTGGATATCCTAGAGGCCCAAGGTAGATAACCCTTCCACGAGTCAAGAGATATTTTGGAAATGCGTGATCTCCCCTACATGCATGCAATCTTCGAATTCCTTTGTTTATCTGTTTGACCTTAATGTGTAACGTCATAGCCCTCCCCATACCAGTAAATTTCCCACCATTGTGTCACAGCTATACTACAAACTTTTATGTCGTTTTCGTTTATTGCCAGTGCAAAACTGGGTTTGCCCAAGGCCTGCCCTCACAGCTGTCAAAACGTTTTTTTATTCAATCAGGTCGCTCTGGATCCAACCCAACATTGTTAAGGTTCACTCTCAACTTTTTTCGAGGTCCAACCTGGATTCACCAATACACAAACATGAACTGTCAAAACAGAATGTTTATGTTTGTTGACGTTTATATTTTCCACTAATACCATCATGCTGACTCGATTCTGGATCCGTTTTCGTTCGGTAATTGCGAGTCAGAGTCAGACCTAACCCAGGTTTAAAACCAAAAAGACATTAGAAAATGTTACAGTAAATTTTTACCGAACTTTCAACGGTTGAATCGTTGTAATCTGATTTAACGGATTTCGTAAAATGTTACATATTTCCGGTATTTTTTTTTACAGATGATTGTAAAATTTCAAAAAAATCCGGTAAATCAGATTACCAGATGTCAGCTTTTGAAATTTTGGAAAAAAAAATGACCGAATACTGTAAAATTTACTTTAACGCCATAAAGTAAATCATTGTAGATAACAATATTGAACATCGGCTCCGCAAATTGTCAAACACGTCTGAGCCTTACAAATAAACGAACAAATTAAAAAATGCGATTGCAAAAATTCTTGTTTGAGAGCGGAAATGTAAAAAAAATGTACTCTAGGAAAATAAAGGTTCAGATATGTATGAGATGGTATTAAGATCATCAGACTCATCATATTCATTTAGGATAGAAAATTTGAATCTAGACACGCACATCACACATGTGAGATTTTTGCTCACTTTGCTTCGACCAGGTTTCTACTCAACTCAGATCCAATCTCATCCTTCTTGTTTTCCTCAAAGACAAGTATTAATCTGCGGTTCAAGTACCACAAGCTATGCTACGTGTAATGTAATGTAGGAGCTATCCATTGCACGTATCTTCAACCGAAACTTTAGATGCATGCACTGAAGCCTTGCAAACCTCTTCAAACCACAACTGATATGATGTCGGTTTCATACCGAGTCAAGTAGCAAATTGCGATCATAATATTGATGGCTGTCAGAGTGCTAGGAGTGGCCATTCAAGCAGCGTGAGAATATCCTTACCAAATTCGACATAGATGAAGCTGCTTAACTAGTAGGTTTCTTCTTCCTGTCTGTGTCGAATGTTCCCTGGCAGTGTCCACTATTCCGATTCATCGGAGTGTGTGGTTTCAATCGGAAATCGATTTATTTATGGTAGCAAGCAGCAACAGAATGGTTGTCAGTGATCTAGTACTTTTTTTTAGCATTTCGTTTCGTTCCAGTTCCGAGTACCCGCTGGAATCGGATGAATTGATTGATTGATTGATTGATGAAAGTTTTGTTCTGCTTTTCTTTTCGTCGTGATAGAAACGGAAAGCACTTGTCGATTTGTGTCCTTTCGTGGAATGGTGATGTAAAGCTTATTCCTATGTAGAATTAATATTCGCCCCAGTGGGATATGATGGGAATATAAAGTTATCTTTGCTCACGGGATTGATTGGAATGAGCCATTGATCGAAAAAAAAACGTAACTTATCCACCAATGATTCGATCTTCTTTCAAAGTTCAATGTAGGATAATATTTTCGGTCAATCAAAAGAGGTTCCAATAACTTGTCAATACCATATACGGCCATTGTGGTCCTGGATGATTAGCACCAATAAATTTGTAATTGAATATCCATGTGATTCAAGATGTCTAGTCCAAAAATATATTTTCTCAAAACTGTGTTGCTCAACCCAAGAATGCACAATTCGCAGGAACCATGATATGTTTTGCGTTATCTAATGCAAATGTATGAAATGGTAGGTTTGGCATAAACTCATGGGATAGTACTTAGAAGTAATTTTGGGATTTTGAGTTGAATTCAATGCATTGAAAACGTTGAAAACAATATTATATTAGTCATTTCATGCAAATAACTGTGATCAGAGGCTTTTATTTGCATCGGTCACTGTATCTATTTCAAGTGGTTTTACTCAAAGTTACCAATAAAAGTTTAATTAAAGGTGAAACAATCACCAAACAGTTCATTGAACGTGTACACTGAACGATCTGTTCAAAAAACATATTGATTAAACTTCCTCCAAACAATGGGTGCAAAATGAATAAATTCCACTGACAAAAGATCAACAAGCGCGTAAATTAACTTTTAATTGCATTACGCACGCCAGGGAGCACAATCTTTTGTACTGTCACTTCACGTCAACCTTGTGCCAGGGAACCCTCTCGGTGCGTCTTGGCAACGTAATTTACCACACAGCAGTTACGTATTGATAAAAGGATAATGGATCCACGGCGTGTCCCAGTTCCCTCTAGCAAGCTAAAAACTTTTCAATTTGGCCACAAGTCTACTGAAACCGTTCTGCTACTAGAATGATTGTGACTCCCATGGGAGACGCCGATACGACAAAAGAGGAAACATTTTTCATCTGTCCTGCTCCGCCACAAAGCTGCTGCAGTACGGTTAAAAGCTTTCTGCAAAAATTCGCAACTCACGCTCACTCGATTAGGGACAATACCCACCGCCGTTCTCTTTTTCATCAAATTGAGAAAGACCCGCCTAAAACGGAATCGTTTCATACCAAACGTCAACCCAGACGTTTGTTTGTTCTTCTATTTTTTTTAGTCGGTATATCTCCATCCTAAAGGGACTGGAACTAACTAGTGTGCTTAGAAAGGTCTTTAATATTTTTAACAAAGCAAATCCCCAAGTCGATAATCGAACCCACTGTGGAGGGTTTTGGTACGATACTAAAGCCAACGACTATCACGACCGCCCAGACGTTTGTTTATGAATATTGAATAAATCTTACAAATGCTCTGTGTTTGCAGGCCTCGTTTTCATGCAAAAATGGGGAGAAACGGTATCGTTCTTTGGAGCGAGCTCCAACACTAAAGTCCATTCTCTGAGTTTCGTTTTCACAAGGAGTGGGGTATGATGAAATCTGGTGGTAAAAACATCAAACTTGCCACCCGGAGACGTCGGGGGGTCATAAATCAGCCTTAAAGCAGACATTAAGTTCTCTTTTTCGACGTTTGTGTGTATTTATAAATCCCAGTCAGTTAACCACACAGAGAAAAATAATGAATTTTAACTAGCGCGAGAAATTTACCCTCGTTTAATTCCAAGACAAAGGAGGCGTAAACAACGAAATTGTTTGCAATCTTTCATGCGCCATACAAAAATGTTGGCGATCTTTTATACAACAGGCTAGATTCAGGCGTAATCTGGCTTAAAATCACATGAAATATCCCATTGTTTTCTACCTACTCTAGCATTACCATTATGCGCATTAGATAACGCAGAAAATTTAATGTTTTTTTTTATCAGTGCAGCTAACTAGCCAAAGTTGTACAAGTACACGTTTATCCTAATTGTATGTACATGTTACACTTACGAGCTATTTTTTTAGTTTTTTTTTCTATCGCTAAAGCAAAACTATTCCGGTATTGTTCATCGACTAGGCACACGAGACTTACATGAGACTGGTTCAATTATATAGGGCAAGTCATTCTTGTTTTTCATCCCTCCTGTTTAAAAGCTTCACTTTCATTTAATGTAACTTTCTTTCTTGTTCAAGCATATTGCTTACCACTATGTTATCATTGTGTGGCAACGTATGCATTAAAAAAGTGCACTTACAGCGGTAAAAAACAACAACTTCTCGACAGAAGTTGGCAGAAACCTTAGCCGTGACTCAAATAGAGATGAATATCGGAATGTACTTGACAATTAGCTGTTCCTCTTTTTTGGCTACGAAATAAATGGAATAGATCCTCCATTTGAAGCTATTTGATGTATATATGCTATTACCCATTGTAGCACGAAAGCTAAGACCGAAAGAAATGGGCGCTCAGATTTGTCATGCTTGATCAAACTTTAATAACCACTGATTATTCTCATCTTGCTATTGTATTAAGCGCCAAAAATTAATTGGTTGGATCGATAGACAATATCACTTATACATTCAAGCGTAAACTTCCGGAAAGGCGTTGAGAAGATATTAGAAGAAATTATAAATGTTTTTTATCTATGTTCATACAATGTGTATTCTGTTTAGGTTTGTAGTTGTAGTTCAAAAGACTAGCTGACCCAACGGACTTCGTTCCGTCTAATATTAATTTATCGCTTGCAATATTTTTAATGTCGAAGAAATCTTGGTTTAGCGGGATGGATGTGGGTCGAGACTTCATTCGTGTCATGTCTCGCCTCATGTCCAATCATTATTCTTTGAACGCTCATTTATACCGGGTTGGGCTGAGCGACAGCAATCTCTGTGAGTGTGGACAAGGCTATCAAGACGCAGACCACGTTATTTGGTCTTGTGCTGAACATTGTGGAGTCAGATCTGAACTTTATGATTCCCTTCGGGCTCGAGGTAGACAACCCAATGTGCCAATTCGAGATATTTTGGCTGTACGTGATTTGGAGTACATGAAACTCATTTATGTGTTTTTGACTAACATTAGCATTAGATTGTAGTTAGTTTAACCTGTATGTTTAGTATAAGTTTTTTTTTTATATGTGTGTATATGTGTGTGTTTTTTTTTCTTTTTCAAGAAATGTTCAAGTCAAAAGAAAACCATAAATTGTATAGTTATAAGTGTTTAGATAATTTAGAATTTAAATTTAATGTGTTATGTAAACCATACTTTAAATTCCCACCCTCTTTCCCATCCGTAATTTGTAATTCCTATTAACCTCGAGACGGCCGCGAGTAATCGGCTCTTTCCTCCTAACTTTAGTTTTAAGATAAATGATGTAAAAAAATATGAAAATTTGGCTCTGTAAAGTTAATTCGATTGAGCCTGTGCAAATAAATGATTATAAAAAAAAAAAAAAATATATTTTTAAAATCGATTCACACAATAAATCGCTATTCGATATTTACATCGCTTTTTTTTTTAAATGGCATGAATGTACTTCATTGTCAATCTGAAAGTGACAGTCAATTGTTATACTGGAGAACTTGGATATTTTCAATTTTGGCTTCTAAAAGTATGACAATCGGCAGTCATTTCATATTATTGATAATCTGTTATCAATTGGCCACTTTAATTGGTGTATTATGTTAGGATACTGAAGTTGTTTTTTTTTAAGTTCCAACGCATGAACAATTGTTGATTTTTTATGATGTCTTGCCGGCTGACATGAGTTGATTACAGTGCTGTAAGATATCATGAAGAAACTTTCCAAAACAACAACGATTTGTGCATTTTCAAGGTGACAATTTAGCACTGGCATCTGAATTGAAGATGTTCTATCAACTAATTGTTGGAAATAGAGTATTTATTGAAGTTTGCTTAGTTTGAAGGTGAAGAAATTTGAATTTATTGTATTCAAAATCATTTATTTGTAATTGTTCTGCATTTTTGACAAACAACATTTGATTTATAGAAACAAAATTTGATTTTTTAATGGAAAAATGCCTTGTTTTATTTTTCAATTTTCCGACTTTTCCTTAAATGTTTTCCAACTTTTCTTTCCTCTAAACCTTTGTTGGATAAAGAGGAACAAATCATCCGAGGATACAGCCAAGATTTGTTCAGTCGTTCTCGAGTTTTAGCGTTACTAACAAACAAACATTCATTTTTATATATATATTAATAATAATAAAGAAGATAGATAGAAGATATGGGGTTTTTTCGCCTCCATGGAACGGTATCTGCATGCGGCTGAATCATTCAGGCTTTTCCCCAACAAAACTTCATTGAGACTGCTAGTCAGATGAAAAAAGTGAAACAAATAAACAAATAAACAAATAAACAAATGCATATCGACAGGGATAAAAAAAAACTCCTGCCAACAACAAGATTGAAAAATTAATCAAAAGGCCGAGCTATCTGACCTGAGGATGCCTCAAGAGGCGGGAGGTAGAGCCCTCTATTCACAAACTGTTAGCAATGGGGAGTTGGCATTCGCTCTCCTCCTTTCCTGAGTACTTAAACGAACTCATGCTACCATCATAGACATCTGGAGTTGAAAGTTGGATAGGATTTGACGAGAGGTTTTCATTGGCAAGAAAGCATGTGAAGATAAGAAAGTTAATGCACTCCTTCGTTGTTCACCTTCCTTGCCTGGAACACAGGCATTTCATACTTGCATCCAGGCTCGTCTTGCGTAAGAGCTTCTCAACAAACATCAATTCTGAACAACTGTTTGTTCAAACAAATTTGGAGAAGTTTTTCAGCTTTTCCTCTGTTTTAACAAGCGGTTATTCGACACTGATGTCGAACTCTTCAAACAATTACATCACTTACTTACACGAGAGATATGACACAAAAAATACACAAATCCCCACAAGAACAACAGCTCTCAACCAACAGGTTAAAGCATATGTAGCGCAGTGCTGCTACAAAAATTGAACTTTGAGTCATCCACCAGACCTCCTGCTGATTTGCACCTAACCATTCTCCCCACTAGCGGTCGATCACTTTACATGCTTGGAGGTATTTCATCTAAGTGAAATTTACAATAGTTAAGCAACAGTGACCTATCTTTTGAGGTTAATGGGTGTTCTCCGGAGACTTGTAAAAGTAATCTAAACTCGTCCCACCCGTCATAAGCCTCACAAAACGCCAGAATTCCCGTCTTCGAACATTTGTTGTTCTGAGAGCAAGCTCATTACACTATTGAATGTATCAATTAATATGAATTATATAAGAAATATTTGAATTAATTGAGTTCCTAAACATATATTTAGCTGATTTTCCGCGCAGTTATTCGAGACATCTTCTGGACGTTCAGTGTAGAGCAAAATTGCAAAACACGTCAATTTGGGAGCGTAGTCTACATTTGATCTTTTCCTCAAATTCCCCTGTACTAGCATGAAATGTTTGCATAATAATGTTTACACTTATGCAAGAGAAAAGTACTACGGCATCCGTGTCTGCCAAATATGTTCATCAATTTGTTGATTTCGAAATGACAGACATGTTGTGTAGCGCTTTTTAAATAGTCTTGGTTTAGTCGCAAAATGAAACTAAACAGCTAAACATATAATCATGTATGTTCAAACATGTTTGTATTCTTTCAAAAATATATATGAAATGTACTAGAATATTTATTTATGTATCACGAAAATACATTTAAATCTTGATAACAGATGGAATTTTCCATCCTGAAAATTTAATATAATTATAAATTGTGAATATGATGAAAGCAATACGATGTTTTCATGAAATACCATGAATTCATGAAATGGTCTTCGTTCATCTTCGTTTATTTTTACGGTTATCTTCATCCGGTCCATCTTCTCCAGTGAACTCTCGGCATTATGAACCGTGGTCTGGTCCGGGCAAAAGACCACATTTTCATTTGGGGTCAAGCAGCATTATTGGGTGCCCGGAATCAGGTCTCCGTTGAATGCTCTCGCCTTTCTCCAGTAGGAAGAGGATGTTTTGAGTGCCGGATCGACTATATCCGGCGAACACGAAGAACCTCACGCTGTCAATTTTTTTGCTCTGGGGTATAGCTGGCATCGGTAAAATTAGTCCAAGTTTTGATGCATACGTTACCTCGTCTTTGTACACTGAAACTGCAATTAATGAATAACACCGAGTATTGAATATGCGCGTGATATAAACATAAACTCGTTATTTTGGAATTGGTTCGTTAAATAGAAAGTTTTCTTCATAAAATTAGTTTTCGTTGATTCAAGGTTATGGAAACAGATTTCCGAAATTTCCCGTGAAATCGACTATTATATCAGAAAATGCAGAAGGCATTTTGTGGTTAAAGGGAGAGTTGATAAGTATTGCGATTGTTCTTTAAATATTTGACCTACTTTTTGTCCGTGAGATTCCAGTCGAGATTAACAAAAAAACAGCACAGGATTTTGTTTCGTCCAGATGGCAAAGTCAATATTGAAACTGCAGAAATTGCAGAACTTCCCATATCAACACGAACGCCAGCCAAAACTCGTGCCTGGAAACTCTACACGAAGCTGCTAAAAATAATACCGGTGCTGTGAAAGGTACCGATATGGGTCCTCCATTAGCTCAGTCGGTAAAGGTGCAGCTACAAAGCAACACCATGCTGGAGGAGGTTGGGTTCGATTCCCGGTCTGGTCTAGGAATTTTTCGGTAAGGAAAATTTCTGGACTCCCTGAAGCTTGCTTTAAAGTACCTGATTTGCAAGCCTATATGCACTTTTGCCAATTGTATTGAACCATTCGTTATCAAAGCACCAAGAAACGGTTTGAATTTCAAAACTGAGTGCCTCCGAAAGCGGTTTATGCTGTTTTTGGAATGGCACGAACAAAAAACGGTGTCTTGGTTTGATATGGACTTATGTCACTACTTCAAAACCGAGCAGGATTAGTATCCAGATTATTCTGGAATTTGAACCGCCATGAACCAACCCACTGTCCTGAACTCCATCTGACCGAAACCGATTGAACTATGCGTGAATTTCGGGCATTGTAGATGTGATGATGATGATGTAATACTATCAGCTAGTGTCACAAGGTAACTTTCCATAGCAGTGGAATAATCAGAAAAACGATTTGATCAGGATTTGATTGTTGTTTGTCATCATCAAGCTTCTGTATGAAGCACCAAAAAGGGGCGGACCCGTAAGCCAAGGCACTTACGCGAAGCCCGCGAATATAGGGAAGAGAATATTGTTCCAAAAGTAAGTTCACACTCTCAGCACTATAATCGAGCCATCGATTGACAGAATAAACGCAATAGATGGGCCCGCCTTCGTTTCGCGAAATGTTAACAATAGGCATGAGGCACTCCCATGCTCCCTGTCCAAATCATTTTACTTGGGTGCCCTGGAGGTCTCTCTCTTTCGCTATTATATTTTATTTAATGTTATGTCATATTTGGTACATTTGACTGTGGTCGTTCGATAGCTTACATTGTACTAGAAAATCTGGCTGAAAGTAAAATTGGTTAGAGCCATACATCGTTCCTCACTTATTGTTTCAATTTGGTGTAATGCCCAGATTGTCTTCAGATAAGGCATTGCCCGCGGTCATGGGATAGGAAAAAGAACAGGAGAAAGGAGAGAACGCACTAGTAATTGGCAACATGAGATTTTCATGATGATATTCTCACAACGGCCGGTCAAAATACTTTGACGGATGCGTATGAGAAATCATTTCCGATTAATATGAAGTCTGTGATAGGAAAGTACTTTGTATTTGGTAAATTTACTCTGAAAAATCAACATTATAAGACATCACCTTGGATTAACGATATTTTAGTTTAGTTTTAAAAATAAATAGTTTTCATGATTGGGATCAACACATAGAAATACTTCCGTTCGATTGATGTTAAAACTATGAAAATGTTTGGAGAAACAATTGAGATATTAACGCTCAAAACCTGACGACATTTCGTGACGGTCGCCATTGATAATTTTTTAAATTGTACCCCAGTATATAAAACAAGACGTAGTCTAACGTCAAAGCACTGCTGGTCAATGGGAGATTGATTGTACAACCTCTTACCCCCCCCCCACACACACACACACACACAATTAATAATTGCATGCAATTTTCAATTTGATATATTTTAAATAGCTTTAAAAAATGCCTTCACGGAAAGTTATTTTACAATTATTACCATTTTTTAGCTTGAATAGATATTTGCAGCCGTTAACATACGATACGCTCTTATTTTTGAGTCTTGAACGCTTAAAATTTACGTGATATCATCACAGTTCAGTACCACCGCTCAGTTTATAAAGTCAGAAAAAACAAGTGGTCATCGTCATGTTATGTATCTGCACATTCGGGAGTGAAGCATGAAGAAAATTTTCAAAACGTACGAAAAAATTGTGTGTGGCTGTGGGAATCGTACTGAGTTTATGTAGAAATTTTTGGATCACATCCAAACACACCGAACCATGATTTTAGGCACCCGATGACAAATGTGAACTTGTCTCCAAACCATAAGCCTGACAATAACTCATCTTACCAGCGGTCAGATAGTCATGAAGAAAATGAATATGTTGTTCGGCTCAGGAAGTACTAGCACACCGGTTGCAAATTCAGTGCCGAGCCTAATGATTCGTTACTTATAACGTAACTCACTCCAACACACCCTCAATACTTCTGTAAAAATAACATAGCGAATCAAAAACAAAAAAAAAAATACTAGTACCGAAAGGTACCGAAAAGTGCATTGTAAGGTGCAGACTGCAAGGTGTACTTCTGACCTAGGGGTTCTACAACAGTGAACCAATTTATTTCAAATCACTAGTTTGATTGTTGAATTAGCATGAACACTTTGCAGGCTATGCAGAAAATAGTCTGAATTTTCATTGTGATGTACTTATCAGAGCATGTAAAATTGAAAGTGTATGCACACGATGCATAATACATTATTTATGTTACTCTTATCCGTTCCTGGAACGCTAGGAGGTCTGTTGAGACGGTCGAGTGATGAATATTCATCAGTTTTCTAAAGTTCCGTTGCTTTAACTCATAATTTCACATGTGGATAGACAAAATCCCTTCACGAACGGTTGCAGATTTTCTTCCATCTTGACCGCAACTGAAAAGTTTAATGGCAACACTGGCAACTGTAAAATTTAATAAATTTCGGCCAAGTTTGAAAAAAATTACTCAAGCTTGAAAGTGTAGCAATAATTATCAGCTCACCCTTTATGCTTCAGAGTGAGTTCCGTAAAATAAATAGGAATGCTTTTGAGCGCTGTCAATGATACACTTTAACTAAGTTCAATCCCAGCCGAGTTCGGTAAGATTTTTCTGAAGGCAAAAACTTTCATGGTCACGTTTTCTTCTACAGTGTGCCTGCAAATTATCCGTACAGACTTTGTCAGCCTGGCTCAACACAACCAAGTGGATTAAGTCAGTATACCTACATGGTTTAACATCTTGACCCATTGTCTTTATACGCAGTAAGTTTGGAACAGTTGTGATTTGTAATTCATTCAAAATGAAGACGAATGAGTTGCGCGTAGGTGTAATTGAACTTTTTCGTTTCAGTGATTGCAAATACCCTGAATATGGCAAAATCTACAGTGACTGACGCAATAAAACGATACCAACAGCCTAGAACGCTAGATGACCGCATAGGGAGAGGAAAAAAGCGCACCATTCGGACTCCACAAATGCGCGAGATTATCCGGCGACGAATCAAGCGAAATTCTTCGATTTCCATCCGAAAGTTGGCGAAATCACTGAAAATTTCAAAATCTTCCGTTGGAGTCATAGTTCACGACGATTTGAAGCTTCAGTCATTTGAGAAAAGCTAAGGTTCTCCTGAACCACTTATCCGAGGGCCGCTATTGGTCAGTGCTGTTCACCGATGAAAAAGTTTACACAATCAGCATCCCAACCACCAAAGTGATCGGCAGTTGCTTCTTGCTGCTTCCTCCAAAAATCGTGAAAGTATATCAAGGAGTCATCATCCCGCTTCTGTCAGGGTTTGGACTGGAATAACTTATTCCGACAAAACCCATTTGATCTTCATCGACAAGGGGGTGAAAGTAACGATACGAGAATACGAGAATCTACTTAATGACACAGTAGCTTTTTCGGCGTCGCAGAATTAGCGGCAAAAATGAATGGATTTTCAAACAAGTTTGGGCGCCGGCTCATGAAGCAAAAAAGACTATTAGTCCTTGTGAACGCATTTTCCCAACCTTTTTAACGGAAGATGAATCGGATTTGAATTCGATGGACTCTTCGGTATGGTCCAACTTGTAGTTAAGAGCCTGCAGTACACCACATTAATCACTTAAACATCTACAATCGTCTCTGTTAAAGGTTTGGGAACAAATATCTGTCGAAAACTCGTGGATAACTTCCCAAAACGTTTGATGGCGTACATCTCAGCACGAGGCGGCCAATTGAAACATGTAATTTGCAAACATATTGTTATAACCAACGATACATAATGATTTTTGAATCCAACAATAAAAAATAAAAGGTAGTTTTAACCCCATTGTGATGTACGGGTAATATTTGGACACCTTGTAAAGCCGTTGGTCCATGCTCATGTGTTGATAAGTGTAATTTGTAGGCCGGGTGCCTTTCTCCGGTGGTGAACCAGTCGTAGGCTTAAGGCCATATGAATAATGATAGAAAATAAAGTAGTAGAAGAAGAAGAAAACTAACTGTAAATTGAGACAATTTAAATGCGAACCAGTCTACCATGCCGTAAGTGCATCAGTAAATAGCAATGCCCGAACTGAATTCTAATATGTAGAATTGGGTTTATTTTCTCTGAAGTTTTCGGCCAGTCCTTCTCCTCTGAGGAATGTAAATTGGGCAAGTAAATTTATTGGAAGGAAAACGGACAGAAGGAGCACGTATACTGGGAAAGATCAATATATAGATTTTTGTTCTGGCTGTCCTTAGCAGGAATCCTAGAGTGCCATTAATCAGAGGCAAGTGATAGTAATCGTGAATGTATACGTAAATGAACTCTCTGACACAGATGGTGCAAGACACTACCAAGATCAAATCGGTTTCTTATTGAAAGCCACAATGTACACAAATTATCCTTAATGCACCCAACCTCCTTCTTGAAATGTGTTGAACTGTATCGAACTTTATCGGTTGGGTATAATGTCAAGTCCCTGGCGAAATGCACTTTAACCTGGCAACTTTGGTATCAAATGTAGCACCCGAATTCTACAACCACAAAATTCTTGCCCACGCCATTTAAATGGAAACAATATTTCTCAAAATCCAATAGCAATTTATACATTGGAATTGAAATTGAAAAACTTTCCAGCCAATCCCACTCGAGTCGTCAATGTGAAATAAATGATTTCTCGGTTTACGTCCCATTTCTTTCCGTCTTCTACACCGGTGTTATGCTTTCTCTGCTTCTCCTTGTTTCAAGTGCTGTTTTTAATTAAACGGACAGTTACAGGGAAGAAACCGCTTTACCGCATCATTAATAGCAACCAAGGTATGTACCTCGACGAAAGTAAGTACACCCAGTTAAACTAAGAGTATGGATGGAATTCATTCCACCCAAAAAGGCAACTGCACTAGATTGGTTGGTTTATCTAAAATGTATCTCATTGCATTTGACGCAAGAGAAATAGGATTTATATGATTAAATTGGTTGATTTCAGAGGCAAAATCAAATTCTACGATTGGCACTCAATTCCAGTATTATCATGTAACACGTTACAAATGTACACAATGGTGCAAACTAATGCATGGCTGTTCCGATCAGTGTCACGTGCACAACTCTTCGCAACCTACTAGGATCAGACAATAGGCAGTGCGGCGCTGTTGTCCTTCCTTCCTGCCTATTGGATGCAGCAGCACAAACATGAAATCTAATTTTCTACTGTTTATCCGATTGCCATCATCAGCGATCTGCTATTCAGCCGATGACAGCCAACAGTAAAAGAGTGACGGTGGAGCATTATTACGTACATCAGTCCTACCTGCTGTGAGGGAAAACAAGGGCTTGAGCGGGTAAGCCCATGATACTTACTGCTCCGTTTCCCCTTTCCTGAGCTGGATGGAATCAGTCAGAAGCAGATATCTTGTCATCCAAACGCGTTTCCATCGCTCCAGTCAAGTTGCAGGAAAGGCAGAAGTGATTTCCGCTGCTCAGTTGGATGTTCACTTCTTCCTTGCGTTTCGGTACTGAAGTCCGAATCGAATACGTAAGAATTCACAAATTGGATAACGAATGAGAAATATGAATCAATCCAGTAAGGGTCAGGGTGGTGAACCGAAGATGAGACATTCCTCACCGGGTGCGGCGGTGTGTTGGAGGACGACAATTTATTTTTAGGTTTAATCTAGAAGACCAAATGTTTGCAAACATAAAATATTCAGCACGATGAAGACGTCAATCTCGTGGAATGATTTTCCAGAGAGCGAATCTGAATGATGTAGAGTGTTATGTGAGATTATGTTATGCATGGAGGTAATAAATCCCATAACGAGCCTTAGATAATGTTTGTGTATGTGTGTGTCGAGGTAAAAGCCAAACGACGTTTTTAAGTGTTTTGATTCTTCTTCAGTTGGCAACTAAGGTCTGTATCCACACTAATCCGAACACCGTCAAATCATTGTAACTTTTAAATATTGCACGAAAGGAATGAAAAATTTCACTGTGCTACAGCTGAGAGTCTATGATAAAAAAAGACTATGATTGATGTTTACATTTCATGTTTAGTATTCAAGATGGCGACGAAAGCAAAACAATGCGCGAGCAATTTTGTACAGGTGTACGGCAAATCCTGACTTGTCAATACGGAACCTTGCAAAAACATTGGATTTGCCTAAATCCACTGTTCACGATGTACTTAAATCATTTTCGGAACGTTTGACGGTGGAGAGGAAACCGAGAAGTGACAAAAACATTGGACGCGCTGATTCTGTCATGGACCGAAAGGTGAAAAGGATATTAACGAAAAACCCAAATCTCTCCATTCGAACGGTGGCTCGTAAAATAGGGATGTCACCTGGTTTTGTCCAAAAATCAAAACAACGTTTGGGACTTAAGTCGTATAAAGTAAAAACAGTTCCAAATCACAACGACAAACAGAACTTGGCAACAAAATCACGGGCTCGACGTTTGTACTGCGAATATTTGACGAAGTTTTCATGCGTTGTTATGGACGATGAAACTTATGTCCTGGAGGATTTCAAGCAGCTTCCAGGTCTGGCTTTTGCTACTACAGTTGCTACAGCTGAGCATTTCAGAACGAAGAAGGCATCGAAATTTACCAAAAAAATTCCTTTTGTGGCAATCAATTTGCACGTGTGGCAAAAAGAGTAAATCTTTCGTCACTACAGGCACAATCAACAAGGAGATCTATCAGAAAGAGTGTCTGCATAAGCGATTGCTACCCTTCATCAAAAGGCACAAAGAAAAACCTTTGTTCTGGCCCGATTTGGCATCATGCCACTATGCTAAAACTGTGATGGAGTGGTACCAAGCAAATCAAGTGAACATTGTACCAAAAACCTCAAACCCGCCAAATTGCCCAGAGCTACGATCAATCGAGAGATATTGGGCTCTGATGAAGCGGAAGCTTTCTGGAAAGAAGCAAGGAATCAAAGACATCAAACACTGCCAGCAAATTTGGACAAATACGGCTTCCACGATTTCTGAAGAGTCTGTACAAACCCTAATGGACGGAATTAAGCGCAAAGTTCGAAAATTTTATGCAAATACCGAATAACTATGTTTTGTCTTCACGAATTGTTAAAACACATCCCATGAATCTGAAATAAATAACTACGATGGAAATATAATGC
Source organism: Aedes japonicus (assembly GCA_034211315.2). Taxonomy (NCBI): domain Eukaryota; kingdom Metazoa; phylum Arthropoda; class Insecta; order Diptera; family Culicidae; genus Aedes; species Aedes japonicus. Next base: position 24,993 of record JASCZW010011792.1, read on the forward strand.
GAAATTTATGTTTTATTCATGTTTTGAGATGTCTGGATTATTGCGAATGCAGACCTTATAAACTGTTTTGGTAATTCCAAAGGTTGAAAAGGGCACAGCCACTTATGTAATAACATTTCCATGAGTGTCTTTCTAAGTTTGACTTGCAGTATGATATAAATTTAAATTAATTAATTGAAACATGGTATCGTTGAATCGTTGTCATATCTCAACTAGAACTTCTTTTATCTTCTTTCTGTACTCACTCAATCACGTCCTTCTCTTGTTTTTCTTTATTTTTGTACCAAAAAATTCATAGTTTTAGCATAGATTTATATGAAATGAAGAAAGCACAAACCACATTTTTTGATAAGCGTCAACTTTTACTGTATTTTTCAATTTTCAGACATTTGGATGAATAAACATGTTTCAATTATGCAATAGAGGGTATCCCATATAAAATTGCAAATGCACTCTCTCATCAAGATATCGGAAAGCAACTTGGAATCGTGCAGTCAACGGTAATTCGTGTGATTGAACCTTACTTCGAAACTCTGAGCATCGAACGGAAGGAGAAATGCGGTCAGAATGGATGTTCTCTTAAGATCACAAGCGTGTCGTGAAAGCGTTTAAGCGGACATCCAATGCTTTGGTCAGGAATCTGGCCAAAATGAAGTATCTGTCCAAGTTTTTCGTTCAGAGAGCCAAGGGCCGAGAGGGACTGCATACGTACAAAGTGCAGAAGGTTCCAAATCGTGACATGTACATATATTTTGGTATCTTTCATGTTGTTGTACATGTACATATATTTTTGTATCTTTCCAAGAGGTTCTAGGTCATCCAAAATTTACTTGAGCTCATTACTTAAGATCAACAGTAGTAACTATAGCTTTTCCGGCTATAAAAAGTTACGCTACGTATTCAACCATGTTCATTACATATTTTTGAACGTAAGAAAACATCATGAGATAAACCGAGATGATCTAGGCCATCCAAACAGTCCTTGAGTTCAGAGCATATGATCTACAGTTGTAACAGTAGGTGTTTAGAGTGTGCAAAGGAACAATATGTAATTGACAATAATGATTGAATAATGTGGAAGGCCAACATACATAATGGTACAATTTTGGGATATTCTAGGTACTCCAAACTGTCTTTAAGTTGAAAACATAAGATCTACAGTTATAACAGTAGCTTTTTGGTCTGTATAAGGTATATACATATATACTCAAACATATTTAACGAACCTCTTGGAACGTCAAGTGTCATTATTTTATCACTTTGAGATACTCTAGGTAATCCAAACCGTCCTAGAGTTCAGAACTTGAAATAAACGATAGTAGTTTTTTGGACCAAACAATATAACGTCTTGTATGCAAGTGAATATTTTTGACCGTAAAAATACACAAGAAGATGATCTTGGGATGGTCTAGGGCATCCAAACTGTCTTGGCATTCACAAAAAAAATCAAACATTTTCAATGAACATTCTTAAATTAAAGAACATTTTAAAGCAATGTGACATGTTCCAGGTCATCCAAACTATCCTTGAGATCAAAACATAGGGCCTACAGTTGTAACAAAAGCATTTTGGGCTACGTAAGGCTACGATGTGTATTGAAATACATTCGATGAATATTTTGGAAGAACAACAGACATCCAAACAGGTTATCCAAACTTTCCTGGAATTCAAAACATAAAATCTACAGCTGTAGATTTTATGTTTTGATTTGTAGCCTAGAATTTATAGCTTTTTGAACTAAACAATGAAACAATGTGTATTTAACCAAATTAAGTGAGTCTTTTCGAAGGTCAACCAATATAATGAGATATCTTGGGATGTTCAAGATCATCAAAACTTCCCTTTAGTTCAGAATTTGGGATCTATTGTCGTAACGTTAGCTTTATAATCTATGAAGGGTTACGATATGCATTCACACATTTAGTGAAGCTTCTGTGAGCTCAGCAGTTCATAAAAACTGACCTTTAGTTCAGAACTTTAGATATACGGTAGTAACCGTAGTCGTTTTGGCTATACAAAGCTACGATAAATATTCAAAAATATTCAATTCATAATCTGAAATCCACAGATATCATAGGATAACCTTGTTAGTTTCAGATCATTCAAACTGCCCTTCTAAACTTAAAGTCTACAAGTCTATACAAAATAAGGTTAGTTTGTTTGGCATAGAATATCCGAAGATTATGCTATAATGTAAGTTGGTCTTCCTGAACATTAAGGCGGGAAAGCGTTTGCAAGTTCATCTAGTATTTTCATGTATATTTTTCGACATTATAGATCGCCAAATTTGGTTGGCTATTGTACAATTGGGACACGTGATTTTACTTTTTAAAATTGGCGGTACGGAAATAGTGACTTTAGTGACAATTTTCCGACTTTTTAGTGACTTGACTGATAATAATGAACAAGTCACTAAAAAAGGACCTGCTACCAGCCATGTTATGGTCATCAACTATAAGATCATATAAAATTTAGCAGCCATAAAAAATTGAATGTATTGTATTGTAATTGAATAATCACCTAGACCAACATTTGAAAAGGAATCCTAAAGGGTTTGAGCTGTTTAGTGGAATACCTGTAACTAGAAATTAGAAGAAAAATTAGTATTTTCCATTTAATTCCAACTACCTTTGCTTATCTTCGACACATTGTAGACGAAATACGCGTATCTGTCGAAGATAAGCAAAGGTAGTTGGAATTAAATGGAAAATACTAATTTTTCTTCTAATTTCTAGTTATTTGAAAAGGGTCAAAAACATTCAATTTCCTTGAACATCAGTAAAACAGAACCAAAAATGTACGTTTAAGTAAAAGTAATTCATAACTGATTGTTCGGATATTATTATTTTTAGGAGTGATTCAAATACGGCGTCATATATCTTTGGGGGCGGAAAGAACCTCAACTATTGTTACAGTATGGTTAAGGTATGGGAAAAATGTGATAGAGGGGGGCTGATAAATCTTAAAGATTACAAAATCTAGTTTGAAGGGACTTGATGCTTATCCATTTAAAGACAATTCAAATATGAACCCCCTACCCGAAACTAAGGCCAATCGAAAAATGGGCAATTATTAAGCAGGCACTACGGAACCATCCCAAGGAAGTCAAATCTGAGAAAGCCATGAAGAAAACGTGAGTTTCCGTACAGAAAAGGCTGCGGCCAGATATTGTACAGAACCTTATAAGTGTAGTTTAGCGTGTGGTGTGAGCGTACGGTTATGTTATTGAAGTTGAATGAAATAAGTATACCAAAAGCCTACAAATAGGTTATATTTTGTTTTCAGAAAGTTTGAAACAGATCAGCCTACTAATTAATTTTCTACGACGTTTTTTTCTGTGTTGCAATTTGACGTGGGACACCCTTTACTAACTTGAAATACGCCTTTTTCATTAATAACTCGTGGTTCTTCAACAACAACAGACTGTTTTACCTTCCTTGTGCATTGGCAACATTTTAATTAAGCTGTAACGGTCAGATTACAGTCGGAAAACTATATACACAGTGTGTCTCACAATAAGTGTCGCCTATTTTCATTCTTCTCCTATTTCAGCTGGGTAATTTTAACAGCAGAATTGTTCATACCCGTTTTGAGTGTTTTCTTTTGACAGATTATCGTTGAAGGTAAATAAGCGATTCCGTTTATTTATATTAATCAGCTACCACAGAAGCCAAAGGGGAGCAAGTTTTGAAATTACATTTGCAAAAGCTTAGATCGTGTCCAATATTCAATAGCCTTAAGCAGTTCTGAGTGAGTAAGCGTACCTTGAAACGGTTCAAGAAAACTGGATATGTCCATATTCAACACAAAGGACGAGCCAGACGAACTGCCAAAAGAAAGAAAGAGATCAAATGTGTGAGGGAGCGAATAAGACGTAATCCGGCCGTATCTGGCCGTAAATTGAGCAAACAATTTCAAATGTCCCCTGTTTCAATGAACAGGCTCTTCAGACATGATCTGGAATGCAAGCCGTACAAGAAACAACGGGTTCACGGGTTGATGTAGCGCCAAAAGCAAACCAGGGTCCAAAGAAGCTTGAGAATCTTGTTTTGGTACAACAGCACAGATGAGCTTGCAGGAAAATCATCTCATACTAATTTACTCGATGAGAAGAATGCTATGTGCACTACTGCTTCAAGATATTCCAAAGAGATAAAAGATCACTACCTGTAGAACACTATCAGAATGTATCGAAAATCATGGTATGGGACGCCGTTCCACGAAAAGGAAAACTTCCTCTTCTTTTTGTAGAACTTAACATAAAAATCAACACTGAAAATTACATAGAGCAGGTTTTGACGAACCATCTGCTTTCTCATGCTTCATCGCTGTAAGGGAATACACCATATTGTTTCCAACAGGTCTCACCTCCAGCTCACAAGGTAAAGATGACAAATGCGTGGTGTGCGGAAAATTTGCCTGATTTCATCACAAGCGAAGAATGGCCGGCATCTTCACCGAATCTCAACCCACTTGACTACTTTGTTTGTGGTTATATGCTTCAACGTATAGGCCCTACGAAAGGGCTTACTTTAGATCGACTCAAGAAACATTTGGTTGATATTTGGGACCGAATCCCTCAGGAAATCGTGCGTGCCAGCTGCGATGGGTTTACAAAGCGTTTGCGCAAAATTATCAAAGAGCACGGTGAGAGATTCGAATTGAATTAATATGGTTTATTTCTTAAACATGTATCTTTCAAATGAAAAATAAATGCTTTGATTTGGTTAATTTGTTTTTCTGGAATCCCATTTTGATTTAGTGACACTTATTGTGAGACACCCTGTAAGCGACAGCCAGGAGTGTCGCTAGCAAAAATATTTACGCATTCTGCATTAGCGTAATGGTGGTCGTTCTGACTTTGGAACATAGACACATTCTGGCGGAGTTCAAGAATACCAATGTGTGTGTTTATTTCCAAAAGATTGTCTATTCAAATGGTTACATTTAGTTTCGCTGTAAACCTACTTTGACCTAGAGCCATGCGGATAAAGAGTAAGCACAAATATAACGCCAACATGTGTCGCTCATCTGTGCGGTCGCATGAGCATACGCATCAGCAAAACGGTTAAGGTCGTATCTGTTTATGGTCAACAAGAATGGAATGTAGGAAGGTTGGTTCTTGGTGGTGCAATTATGTAATAAAGGAAAAAGGTATGAAATGTGATAGGGTTGCAAGGATAAGTCTTTGTTTGGAGTTATTCTAAAAGCATTAAGGTTCTTCATGGGTGTTTGGATCTGGTATAATGAACACATGTTGGGAAATGTAGAAAGTGTGGGAAAGTATGCAGGCATGCTACAGCGTCAAAAATGGCCAATGGCCCTGGCTCGCTCTCGAAAATCCAGTTTTGATCCGATTATTGATCTCTTGGCTTCATTTGAAAGGTATGAGCACAAATTATAGCATTCCTATCAAAAAAATCTTCAATTTGTTCTTTTGGGCACATGGACGTGGCACCTGGAATCGGTTCGATAGTGATTTAAAGGCATATCTCGTGGAGCACCACTGGCCGGGTCTGTACGGATGATGGTACACACTTATATCTTTCTTTCCAGTTCAGTTGCGGAAATAGGAAGCAGTGGTTTGGCGAAGTCACACCGAGAGCCGTAGAAGACCTGGTCTTAGTTGAAGACGATACTCAAAGGAACTGATGGATGCGTGAAAGAATCGAGAGAGTCAAGGCTTCGATGAAAGAGTTTTCGAAGCACCCAAGGGTGTATGGTCTAAAATCCACACAGACTCAAATTGCTTCTTTTTATTCCTTTATTATCGAGATTTTCAGCCCTAGGCTGATTCATTTCTCGT
>JASCZW010011793.1:0-30809 GCA_034211315.2 Aedes japonicus
TTGAAATACATGCCATGTCATATCGTGGACCCCCTTGTTAGTGTGAACAGCTAAAATTGCATATATTCGGCGTTCATAGAGAGTTTGCTCAACTGCTATCTGCATAAAGTGAAGTCGCTTTGTGTACTGCTTTACTGAAACCAGATGCAGAAATTCACTCTGAATGCCGATTGTTTTCGATTTTAGCTATTCGAGACTGACAGGGTCCACGTTATTGTATTTAAACCTGTTAGAAACGATTGTTGACTACAGGTGTTTCTACCGTCACATCGATATTCACCCGTTCTATCTCCTCCAACGATCGCTGCGGGTAGTTCCCGACGCCGGATCCGGCCAGAACACCGCGTCTTCGTCCTTACGGTATTTCTTGAACGACGCAACTTCCGGCAGGCATTTCGTAATATGAACCTCCCTCGTTCACGGCCAAGCCAAAGAAGAGTGGCTTTGACATCCCTTCTTGCTGATTGTCAGCCACAGCAGCACCTTCTTAGGGAAATTGGTCTGTGAAATGAACTTCACCTCGAAGCTCACTTCCTTCGTGGGGAAGTAAAATAGGAAGTTCCCTGCCAGTCGTTGTCATCCAGGGTGAGATAGGTCCTCGTTGCCGATCACCACCGCCATGTCGCGATTCGCCGGGAGAAATCGAGTTGACCATCTTATTCAACCGCTGCCGCTGCGTCATTGCGCTACCAGTGGACGCGACTTCCGCTTCTTGACGTGTATGTTAATGTTCGCCAGATACTTTTTCACTGTTTGGCCGGTTGGACCGACTCCGGCCAAGCGCACGCAGCGATGTAGCCACTTTTCCCTCGGTCTTCCTCTTCAGCATCCTTGAAGCTTCTTGTCATTTCGGGTCGTCGGCCGTCTGGAACCGGATTTTCTTTCGATGCTCTGATTGTTGTCTAATAGTGTCAAGATGCTGTAGATGCCGGACCGAGCGTATCTGGCGTCCACAAAGTGCCGCACGATGTCCGTTTTCAACGCGCGTGGGTGCCGTGCTTCGAACGCGCACACTTGAACGGAGTTGCTTCACTGTTTTTGCTATCACGACTAGAGTTCGACCGATAGAGCTGTCAAATTTAGTCTGCTGACTCTATGGGTTACTATGATTGATGCTGCATGAGTAGTTTCATTAGTGTGGGATAAGGTAAACCCATGAAAAATCGGCAATTTTTGTCAATCTTTTTAATGAAAACGTTATTAGAGTTAATACAAGATTCGAACTCAAACGTTACTGTCAGCCTGCCAACGTTTTCGATCCCCACAAACCGGTGAGCTGATTCAAAAACATGTTGACATGTTTACATAATATTGCGATTATGCACACCGGTGAGTTGCACATTTACATTTTTGTTTTTATTTGCTGATTGAGTAATATAAAAAAAAACGAGCAAAACAAAGTTTTATCAGATAGTGTTGAAACATGACGTGTTGTTAGCAACACGTCATGTTTCTACACTATCTGATAAAACTTAGTTTTATCTTGGGGTAAATCTATTTTTTTAGTCGAAATATTCAGTGGTGGAAACGATTACTGTAAAAAGTGACTTTAGAAAAAAATTTCGGAAAATAGTGACTTTAGTGACTTTTTCGATGACAATGACCAAGTCACTAAAAAGTGACCCGCTACCTGTTATGTCCAGGGAGCCGAGAAATTTTCCTTAACGAAAAATTCCTAGACCAGACCGGGAATCGAACACAGTTACTTCCAGAATGATATTGCTTTGTAGCTGTGCCTTTACCGACTGAGCTAAGGGAGGACCTCTCTAGCAAAGGTGGATTGCCGAATACTTGCTGACCATCACAAGAAGGACTATGGTTCCTGGCTATCCAGCCAGTTAAAGAGGGTGTATTGGTAGTCATTGTTGATCAAAAGGTCAGGAATAGGTCGGTGAGAGGCTGTACAATGTGCACATATACTGTAAGGGATGGTACAGTTCGACAAGCTGGAGGTGATGACTTCGGCAGGTGTACTACGGAGGCCTGTCGACAAGCTTGCACTGCTAGATGTGGAACCAGAAGATGACGTCAAAGCGGAAGCTGAGGCGACATGAGGGGGGAGGATTTTGTGTAAGCGAGCCCCTCGTTTGCAAGTTTGCAAGTGCAACGCAATAATAAATTGTTCAAAGTTTGAATTTGTTGGAGACCAACTCAAAGTAACAATTTTAGTTTTATTCCACCGGTATAGCACTCCTCCCGTCTTTGTTGATAAAACTACATTCAAAACTGTTATGTCCACCAACACCTTCTCTATGTATTCTCTATTAAAGCCGAAATGTGTTGAGAGTGGTCTACTCTATAGACGGTTGTGGAAAACAAATTAATGAAACCTTTATATGACCAACAAGATTTAGAAAATGTTCTAGTGACAGATGTCATGACCACTTGAGAACCTTCATAAAACCTTTGGCTGCCATCAAAACCAGCATGGGGCCAAATGGCCACAGCTGCCATACTTCACGGCTATATCGTGGTTGGTTTTTGTTGTTCTGCTTTGTTCGATTCTTTGCTCTTCTGATTCATACAACAGTAAAATAATGGCTAAGCATAAAGTTCTATTGTTGCGGGAAAGTATGTTTGATAGCAAAATATCCAAAACAAATTGGGTTTTTTATAGCGTATAATGCTCCAAATCATATGCGCATTTAATTTTATGGTGAATATTGGTGAATACGATAAGAGCTGAAAAATTAATGCACCTCAGAAATTATGCGACAACAACAACAAAATTGAAAGAAATATATTCGATAAATTAATCATGAGACTCCTGAAAATTGATGGAATTCAATAAGGTTATCTAAAAGAATACCGAAGTTTGTCTCAGATCTACAGTTTAATTTGATTTGGTGTAAGTTTGGTGTATTTATTTTTCCACATTTCAATTATTTCAATATGGCGATTGGAAGAAATCAAAGTTTTGGCAAAAAGCCAATTTATCTTAGCAATGGCTACTATAAAACTATCTGGTCATTTGGTAGCTTTCCTCAATGCCAATTAGCCGTTTAATGCATTTACTGGAGACAAAATGGTTTTAAAATGCTTTTTCAACTGACCATAATAAGATAGAAATTAGAAGAAAAAATTGGTATTCTCCATTTACCCCAACTACCTTTGCTTATCTTCGACAGATACGCGTATTTCGTCTACAACGTGCAGATTTCTTCAGTGTCTCGTACTAATAACTCGACTTGTTAGTCGACTTCGACTTGTCGAATTGTAAGTCGAGTTATTAGTACTGAGATCACTGAAGAAGTCTGCACATTGTAGACGAAATACGCGTATCTGTCGAAGATAAGCAAAGGTAGTTGGAATTAAATGGAGAATACCAATTTTTCTTCTAATTTCTAGTTACAGGTATTCCACTAAACAGCTCGAACCCTCTAGGATTCATAATAAGATAATATGAATGAGTCCTAAAACGGCATTTCAAAACAGCATTTTAGAGAGTTTATAAAGTTGCAATAAAACCTTTGGTAGGAGTAAAAGGAATTTTAGAAGCCAAGGTTTTAAGATCGTTGTAAAGAAGCTGTGTAGGTTCTTTTTTTTTCCTCTGTTCGGGACATAAACCACTGCGAGCAGTAATTTTATCTATTGTAGTATATCCCGTATCCTTTGTTTAGTGCATGTCGAGTTACTTCATCAATATTGAGAAATAATGAAGTATTCGGTGTTTTTACAGTTGTTATTGTTCGTTAGTTGGCAATGAATCAGGTTTAATTGAAAGTTTCCGCCGTTTAAACCCTTTGTGAGCGAGAGCGCCCCTTTATCAGTCAAAACCGGATTAATTGCAACAAAACAAACTATGACTCCGATACTGACCATGCATCAGAACCCTAGTCATAACCAATTCAAACTATAGAACATCAAATAAAAAATGAGAATTCGCATAAATGAAGACTAACCATGTTTTCTTTATTCCAAGCTCATCCTCGGTGGCGCAACCCGAGTATTGTCACTTTTCACAAGACAGAAAATGTAATAAGGCCAATTATACGTTCCTTTGACTCACAAAACAAATATGTTCCCAGTTTGAATTAATTAGGACTAGGGTTCGGTGGTAGATCTGATACCCCGTAACGCACCACGAAAAGGTGATCTACCAGCGTTACGGGTTAATGTAGGTTCTTATAAACCTGACTAAAATTAGAGACCTGTCGGCACCTCTTGCTGCCATAATAAAACCGATTTGATTTCTAGTGGCTTTCATAAAACATTAATAATACTCAATGAAGCTGGATGGTTTTGGCAATGTTACTTGGGGTGAGTCTTCTGGAAGGCCAACAAATATAATATTATATCTTGTGATGTTCTTAGTCACCAAAACTGCGCTTGAGTTCAGAATTTAAGATGTATAACCTATCAAAGGTGACAATATATGCATTCAAAAACATTCAGTGAATATTCCGTAAGGTCATCAGTCATTATCAGATTATCTTGGGATGTTCAAGTTTATAAAAACTGACCTTGAGTTCAGAACGTAAGATATACAGTAGTAACCGTAGTCTTACAGAGGAGCGTTAAATATTCAAACATATTCAATGAAACGTCCACAGACATCATAGGATAACCTTGTTAGTCTCAGGTAATTCTAAATGCTTTTTTAAACTTAAGGTCTACCATTGTAACAGTAGCTTTATGGGCTATGCAAAGTTCAGTGAATTTGATTGCATAGAATATCCCAAGATTAAATCATAGTGTATGTTGGTCTTCCAGGACATTCGTTGAATATGATTGAAAACATATCAGAACATTGTATAGCGGATAAAGCTACTGTTATAACTGTAGATCTTAAGTTCTGAACTCCAGAACAGTTTGGGGACCTAGCACTTCTAAAAAAAATATTTCCTATTTTTTTCAATCATTTCTATGCTATTGCTATGCACCACATCAATCAGAATACACCAAATTGCTTGTATAATAACGCTTGGACGTGGTGATCGATAATTCTGGTCAGTCGCACAGATGGATCAGCAAAAGGCTTGGAATCCACCATTCCACCGTGTCCCGCGTTGTGAAGATGTTCCAGGAGATGAAGACTCATCGAGCGGCGCGCTGGAAGCGGCCGAAAGCCGAAAACGGAATACCCAGAGAAGGCGTGCGGAAGATAAGGCAGTACTTTAAGAATAACCCGAACCCCTCCACCAGAGACGTGGCCAAAAAGGTCAATTCGTCGAAATAGTTCGTCCAGCAGATCATGAAGCGGGCTGGGCTACGTGTTTTTAAGGTCAGGAAGGCGCAAACCGGACTGACACGCAAAACACAGTGGCCAAATTGCGTGCGCGGAAGCTGTACCGTGAGTGGCTGGTCAGCTGAGGCTGTCTCGTCATGTACGACGAGACATATATCAAGGCGGACACCAAACAAATCCCCGACCTTGAGTTTTTTGTCGGTACGTCCTACATGGAGGTTCTTGGAAAAGCTCCGGAAGAGTGCGGACGGTACAGCAAGCCGTTCGTTACAACCGGCACCATAAACGGGCAGATTTATCGAGAGGAATGCTTGCAGAAGCGCTTGCAGCCCTTCCTCCGCTCTCACCGTGGTCCCACGCAGTTCTGGCGATTGGAAGAAATCACAGTTTAGCCAAAAAGCCAATTTGTTTTCGCAATGGCTAATATAAAACTATTTGGTGATTTGGTGAATTTCAAATTGGCAAACGCCAATTGACCGTTTAATGCATTTACTGAAGGTAAAATAAGTTTAAAATGCTTTTTAAACTGACCATAATAAGATAATATGAATGAGTCCTAGAACGGCATTTCAAACAGCATTTTACGAATTCATAAAGTCAAAATAAAACCTCTGATAAGAGTAAAAGGAATTTTAGACGGTAAGGTTTTAAGGACGTTGTAAAGAAGCGGTGTAGGTTCCGATAAACCTGACAAAATTTGAAATCTATTAACACCCCTTGCTGCCATAATAAAACCACATTGATTTCAAGTGGCTTTCATAAAACTTTAATAAAACTTAATAAAGCTTAACAAACTTAACAATGCTACTTGGTAATTATAAATTGTAACAGATTGTTCATTAAACTAGTGCAATAAAATGCTACATCACAAAGGCATGTTTTAAGCAATAAAAAATCCTGAAAAGTGAACATTCATCGTATTTCAAGTACAAAAAACGAAAATTCACATTCTAGAATTACAACCACGACCTTCATACGGAGCCGTCGTTTTTTGTCGGAGTCCGAAATCATTGAAAAAAAGCAAATGCAGTCTTAAGAGACTTCTAAAGCGATCTCTCGAGGAATTTACATACTTTAAGGCCTTTTCCATTGATTGGCCACTGTTTATGGTTGTTTCATATTTTCCTCCCAGCGACCTCTGTTTTCTATGACTCTTTAAATAAATTTCGAGAACACAACAGAGTTCTAATTATAGTTTCATGAAGTGGTCACTTACACTTATACGGTTGTTACGCTGCGGCTCCGAAAATGATTTTTCCGATCTCAAATCAATAATTTCACCTATTAATACTTTAACTATGCGTGTAACTCATAATAGGGACATCTTGTAAAAGGAAATAAAATACAATTCATTACAATACACATGATTTGTACGCCCTCAATTTTGAAGAAAATTCAATCCTTTCAAAATCAAAAATCATCATTTATTCACGCCCTGATCGCGTGAAATATAATTGTCTACCTCGAGAAACACATTCAAATGACTCAATTCTTGGCGCACCCCACGATTAGGAGAAAGGCCCATCATTCGTCAGCTGGAAATTTCTCCCATTAATCATTCACAACTAATAATAGCACAAACACTCCATAGAGTAGGGCGATACGAAGATCTTCTTTAAGATTCGCTTCTCGGTATTGCGTAGGATGGGGGTCAACATGTCAGCGTGATTGTCAAAAATCGAAAACCCTGATTTCTCTTTGCGCTAACCGATAAACGGAAATAAATTGAATTTCAATCAGGAGATATTTAACTTTTGATTAGAGGTGTTTATTGAATTAGACCACCCACCTGACCGTTTTCCGACAGTCATCTTCGGCTAATCATAGGATTGGCTGGTGGTAATGTGTAAAGATATTTGTAGCTACAAAATGATTGTGCTCCAATCTCTGAGCAGATCCGTCGTCCGTAAAAGCCACACAATGAGCTTATTATGAACTACAAGCACGGTTAACATAAGTCTTGCTCACGCCATCATCATCGACACCACATTACCTGGCAGGTCCCAATAACGCGGTGTTAGAAAGACGCGGGATATCCATTTCCATTCATGCTGCAGTCTTAGCGCAAGCTGATAATATTCACAGCTCGTATATCTCGGCATCACGCGCGGTTCGGTGATTTATTGAATGATGACTTTGCCTTTCATCTGGTTATGACAGCAACGATTGAGAATTGCAGAAGAGGCGTCTAATTAAACGACATGATGGGACACGTTCTTCCACCACCGATTAGGGAGGGTGAGTACTTTCGGTTTCTAATTGATAGTCAAACATAGATACTTACATATTCAGGCTTAATCTTCTTGTCGCCGCCACGAACGACGAGCTTTTCCACCTTGTCCAAACTGACCATCAATTTTTCCTCGTCCTTCAAGCGCAATTCCTCGGCTATGATGGAGAGATCGCGAACTGGATCTACCTCGCCTTCGACGTGCGTCACATCCGGATCTTCGAATGCACCTAGGTGAGAGAGAAAAAAGGAAATGAAAATGGTTAATCTAGTGAAAAGAGACCAAAACGGCTATAATAACCCTGAAAATGCGATCAAATTTAAATAAAAGCAAAAGGTTTCGAACCCACGCTCAAGATCAAAGACCGCCCGAGCCGCCAACGTGCGGAAAGAGTTACGCTATTTCTCTCCTTATATAGAGCCCCCACCCTGAAGGTAAAATGTAATCAATTTGAAACGATGTAAAAAATTTGCTTTTTTCTCTCGCTGGAATTACTATCATCAGTGACCAATGGCAGCTCCGGCGGTGATTTCTGCCTAAGTAGAAGGAAAACAAAGCGAATTTACACGGTGAGAGAAATTGAGTCAGGCAGAAAAAAAGCGACACACGTTAAAAGCGTGGGTCCTGCGGGTCGACCGGAACCGACGATGGTTGTGGAACGTGCCGTTTTTATGGTCCATTGAACGAGCGCGCGATTTCGAAGCGGAACTGCAAATCAAACAAGCCATTCGTCTGCGGTTCTCATCCGCGACGACTCGCGGCGGGCGGGTTGTGATTTTCAGTTTGTAAAAGCGTTGCAAATGGGAACTTTATTCAATTGAGGTGCTGAATTATTGGTGAACTTGAACGAGCGATGGAGGTGGTTTCGTTTATTCCGGATGAAACCCAGTCGGAAAGATCCGATAATTTGTGTTGTTCGGAAAGGTTTCCAGTTTTAGTGATATTGTAATCAACAATGTTATATTCGCACTCAAAACAACCTCTATAATTCATAAGAAAGCGGTTAGCGTAGTTTATTGGATTCTGTTTTTTGGCAAACTTCAGCTAGCAAAATTAAATACAGAGGGTTAACATTTTAAGAATCTAGCATATGCTCAGTCTCAAAATTAAGCGTACACCTGTACTGCCGTGAATCGCATAAAAGTAACATTCGACATTCTATGGATTTCGTGTTTGTGATGGGGAGCCAACTTAAAATAACATGTATTTTTAGTTTTTGCACACTTTGTTCGAAAGAAGTCCAAAATAAATCAAGTTGTTTTGTCAAGTTGCGTAACTAATCGCGTAAATTGATGATTATGATGATGATGGTCCCGCCTCTTACCCCTACAAAGGTTTGAGCTAGACGATTTATCTATTAGATAATTGATTTAAAAACAATTCAACCAGTTATGCAAAACAAAAGAACGAACTGATTTTATATACAGATATAAGCTTCTTCCAAAACTGTTCATTTGCTTTACAGCGATATAATTGTGAAAAGCTATTGATGTCAACCACAAATGTTCGCAAGTAATCCCAGCGATCAGAAAATTATATTACAAATCACAGAATCCTGTATAAGCACATTATCAAAAGACAAGCCAATATCCGATCCTGCCCACTAAAGAGTCAATGAGGTTCCAACACTAATGAAACCGCCACCTCTGACCAAGGATATCCCCAATCAGGGAAATCTAGAAAATTTCCGAACCGAAAAAATCCTGGACCGGCCCTAGTCAAACTTTTACTTTCAACCACAACAGAACTGACAAAGAACGCGCGGTCGAGGCTCAAACTTTTGAAGACTACACAAAAAATGAAAACTACTTTAAATTACAATAACAAAATAAAAACTTTAAGTCCATCATCATCGAGGCGAAAAATATAGTTTGTTTGTGCCCCATGACAAATATAAAACATTTAACAATAAACAATACAAAAATATCCGTTGTAATAACACTGTCAAGATACAAAATAAGTCAAGAGTAAAAAGTTAACAGAGTAACTGTTCAAAAGGCAGCTTTGATGTGTGAAATACATTGTCTCTTAAAATCTGTTAGTGTTGCTGCACGTTTGATGTGTATAGGCATCGAATTGAAAACATTTATACCTTTAAAAAACAATGAATTTTGTGAAGCTACGTACAAAAAATATGGTGTTCTAACATCATTAGCGTTTCTAGTGTTATATCTATGAATATCACTTCCTCTTTCAAGTCGATTACACAAATATCGAGGCAGCAAACCGTTTATTACTTTAAAATTAACACCATTGCACACTGGGCCAGAATGAAAATTAGCAGGAATAAATTATTTTCACTATGAAGATGCGACTTTAGAACAAAACTCATTTCAGCAATGTTGTAGTTTGTAATTAGGGCTTTAAACTGACATCAGTTACAGTTAGGGCGGTCCTTGAATATATTGAAATAAGAAAATTCTATCTTTCACATTGCTTGACATAACGCAACACCATGTTCGACATAAAAGTTGTCTCCTCATTGAATTTAAAGCTAACTTTGCTGCAGAAGCTCATTGTCGTAGGTCTTTTGTGTCATTAGTTATGATCATTTTTATGCTTAGGAGTTGGGTGGCCCTGAAAAAGTTACAAGAACTGGGCTTGGCTGCTGGTTCTAGCATCATACAAGACAGTTCAGTCGGGAAGCTAATCTACACACTTAGAAAATTTTACAGTATTCGGTAATATTTTACCGAACTTTCAACAGCTGAACAGTTCGGTAATCCGATTTAACGGACTTCGGTAAAATTTGACATTTATTCTCCAAATGTCTCATCCAAACCTTGTTTAGATGAGACATTTGGAGAATATATAATCGAAACTCATACATTTTCATTTTCCCTTTTCATCGATTTAAATTGAACTCATTGCAAATATTAGTTCTTTATTGAAATATTGTGATTTATTCGTCATTGCCATCAACATTTATGAAAAAATCAAGAAATTTATTTTAAAAAGGACATACATTCATAGTACCATTTAACCCCAAATTCTTCTTAATTCACCTGAGTATTTATATACAAAAGAGACCTCTTTTCTTTACCATTCATATGCAATCGTATTTGTATCCCCGTTTTTCCCCCTTTAAAAAATAATGTAATTTGAAAAAATCGTAATTTTTGTACTAAAACCACGATATCTTTTGAACAGATGTATGAAATTACGTTTTTTCTTCATCAAAGTGTGTGTTTAATCGAGTTCTAAAAATTAGCCGAAAGCACCGTTTTTATTCAACTTAAAATGAAAAAGTTAGGCGAAAAATACTAACTTTTTCAGGGCCACCCTACTCCTAAGCAAAAAAATGATCATAACTAATGACACAAAAGACCTACGACAATGGTTTCTGCAGCAAAGTTGCTTTAAATTCAATAAGGAACAACATGGTACAACAACATGGTATTGCGTTATGTCAAGAAATGTGAAAGATAGAATTTTTATTTCAATATACTCAAAGACCACCCTAACTGAAACTGATGTCAAATTAAAGCCCTAATTATAAACTACAACTTTGCCGAAAATAGTTTTGTTCTAAAGTCGCATCTTCATAGTGAAAATAATTTATTCCTGCTAATTTTTCATTCTGGCCCAGTGTGCATTGTCAAATACACAAATCTCTGCTTCACCGATAGCCACTGTAGGGTATCTAACAAAAAAGAGGAGGGAGTGAACCTGTTACATCTCAATATCATCAATAATCACGCCAAGATATTTAATCTCTCGAACACGATCAATTGTCTGATCATCAATTTTAACAGAGACGTCTTCGATAACTCGATTCCGGGAAATTACCATGAATTTAGTTTTACTTATGTTCAATTTCAACTGTTTGTACTTTAACCATCTACTTAAAGAACGTAAATCTGCATTCAAATGTGAAACGGCCTCCTCGAGGCTTTTAGATGCGGTATCATCAGCAAAAAGATTAATATCACAAAATCGTAAGACTCATCGCATGTCATTAATATATAGAATGAATAAAATGGGCCCCAACACACTCCCTTGTGGTACGCCAAGGCAGTTCTCCACAGGGCTCGAAACAGAATCATTAAAAAACCGTCCGTTGAGTTCTGTCAGACAAATAGCTTTCGAACCATCTGTATGCAGTTCCTGAAAATCCACAGCGCTTGATTGATTCTAACAACAAGGGCCGAGAAATCGTTTCAAAAGCGTGTTTCAGGTCCAAAAAAACAGCAACAATCGTATCTTTACGCTCTACATTTTCTTTCCATTTTGCTAAAACTAAATTTAACGCTGTTTCACAAGAATGACCTTCGCGATATGCCGATTGTTCCGGCGCAATCAAATTATTACTATTTAAATACGTTAACAGCTGGCCTTTTACAACAAGTTCCAAAATTTTCTCTAAAGTGTGCAACATGTTAAAAGGACGAAACTCTTCGACTTTAATCGTTCCAGCAACTTTTTGAATGGGAATAACTAAAGACACTTTCCAAACTTGTGGCACGTGCCCGGTTTGCAGCGATTCATTAATTTGGTTGTATAATTATTTGAGTTCAACATGTTTTGGATCCAATGCATGCATTTTGAAAAAAATAAGAATTTTCTGATTGGCAGGAATATTATTCCAATAGTCGTTATTTTCATTAGAAATTACGAGTAACACAGTTCGTAGCAAAGTCGTTTTCTGTTCGAATCTATTCCGCGTACCTTGACCTGACTTTCGACATGATTTTCCAGGCTAAACTTATCACCAATGACGATTCGTTGTTGCTTTTTGGAATGCAAATAGTAGATCTTGACTTCTCCATCATTACCAACTTCCCGGAGAACCCTCCGAATAGCATCGATACCAATTGTTCAATGTAAAAAAAGTGTACCCACTCCTACCATCAATTCGCAATTTTATTCAGTTCAGTTAGTTCAGTGAGTTGTTTCTATGAATGTTTTTATATGATTTATTCAATTTTAAGTGCTTGTCATTTAGCCATCAAATTCACATGATGTTTCCTCCTTTGAAAAACTATGCTATGATCAATAAAGGATGGAACGGTCAAAACTTAGTCGTCTCAGTTTTTTAAATCGTGCGTTTGAAGAACTTGAACACCCCTCGTTTTTTGCCTTTTTCTATTCAGTTGTCAAAACAGTTTCGAAGCAAGAAGAGCAGCGTATCCAAATTTTGCACGCGCATGAGCAAATTGTTGAGGAATCAAACATATCGCAGCAACCAGCTGAAATATTCGAATATAGATCCTAATCACAGCTACCTTTAAAGGCATGCAATAAAGATTTTTTCATTCCATGGTTACCTACCATCAAGATCGGTTCACTTTTAATTAGAAGAAAGTTTCTGAAAGTTCTAGAATCGGAGTCAAACCTCCGATAATATGGATCTCAAGATTTCTACGAAGCTCAACAATTCGAACTATGAAGCCTGGAAGCTCTGGACCGAAGCGCTGCTGATCCGAGAGCACCGGCAGCGGGTGCAGTGGCGGCGGGTGCTTTGGCGGCATAGAACGAAGTCGGTAAAAAAGCTCGAGCGACGATTTCGCTGCTACTGGAAGAGAACCAATTTGGGGTAATTCGTGGCACGAAAACGGCGAAGGAATCGTGGGAAGCATTGGCAAAACGCCACACGAAGGCCACTCTGTCCACTAGGGCTTCCCTCCTGCAACGGATGTGCGAGACCCGGTACACGAAGTTCGCACATGACGTCCAACAGGGATTTCTTCCAGGACCTCGAACCGGCTACACGTGAAGTAAAGATGGCTGACGGGCGTGTAGTTGCGATCGCTGGCTCTGGAACTGGCGTGATCGAATGTGTGGACGGTTGTGGAAGCACGAATAAAATCCGTCTTGAGAACCACCTTCCTTCGCGTATTGTGGAGATCACACCATACGAGCTTTGGTGAGGACGCAAGCCGCAGTGTTTGCCCATTTCGTATATCACCGAATGGTTCACATGCCTTTTGTTCCTGAATGATACGAAATGAATCATTTACTCATGTGAGACTTGTCTATTCCTATACCTACGGATCATCGCACAAAAGGGGACAAGAAGAATTTTTTTCGCTAGTCTCCAGTGACAAAAGCATGGTCAAAGTAAATTCTGCTGCTGAACATTCTCGGTTATGATCATTTGTGTTCTTTTGTATTCCGTTTTCGGTATGTATCGGATCAGTTTGTCTTCATGAAACTGTTGTGTCAATACTGTTGCGTATGCTGATTGGTTCATATTCAGCTGATGTAAATGAACGTGAACACATTGGTTCAGCGGCTGCTGCCTTTGATGAACGGAAGAAAAAAAATGTTTAAATCGAAATCTGTTTGTGTTTGCAAATTTGAATCTATATAGCTGTAAAGCTTTTCTGTACTATTCGGAATTACATTCAGAAATATGCTCGATGCATTCAATATTTCCGGCAGCTTAATTCTATGCAGATTTTTCTTCGAAGAGAAAGTTTCAACTCTATGTACCGTATAAGAAGGAATTTCTTTCTTTTCTCACTGCTTGATGACAAATCATGAATTGTAAACTGTAACAGTACCAACACATAAAAATATGAAACATGTTTGTTGAGCTCTAACGGACGGTAGGTCCACGGCATGTAGTTTATTGATATCTTAATGCAAAACCTCGAATTTTGATCTGCCGATACTAAAACCTGAGGTTCAAAATTGTCCTCAGTTGTCCTGGCCCTACCAGATTCAGACGTAGAGCTCCCAAAAGTGATAGCCTGGACCACCAGGACCGTGATGATTATTTTGAAGATCAGCACACAAAGTAGTACGTAGTTATATCAACCAAAATAGGAATAATTTCAAATAAAATTTTGGTTCATATATAGACCAATAAAACTGATGAACTGATTCAACAAAACCATTGAGTTGAAACAAAACTTCATGCTTTATATAATTTAACGTCGTGTTCGTTTGATATAACTATTAATATCTATTTATATTTGTTTATTTATATTTTTATCTTTACATATTTATATATACATCGATACGTACATTAAAATTAAAATACATTATTCTTGAACGTACATTAGAAAAACGATCGAAGCCAGAAGCAGAGGCAGCCACTTCAGCCATGTCGGCAGCACTGAAAAACAATAATAATATGGCTGCTCGGCAGGCTGACAGTATGAAATGTGCGCTCATACAAATATTTTGATGAAACATTAATGGTTAAGTTTGAAATAAATTTGATTGTTATAAATCGAATTTTATTAAATTAATGTCAGACTGTGATGAGTACCTTAAATTGTTTTATTGGTTTGAAATGAATACAATTTTGAATTGATTTGAATCTTTATTATGAATTGAAACAAATAGAAACCTTGTATTGAATAGCAACAAAATATTTTGTTAATTCAAAACAGAGTGATTTCTTAAGGTGATAAAATATCATTTGAATTAATATCGCACAGCAGTGATTTCTTTAAATAACTTTATTGGTTTGATTTGAATGAAATTTTGAATTTATTCGGAACTTTTTTATGAACTGAAACAAATAGGAGCCTTGTAGTGAATCGCAACACGATATTTTGTTTATTCAAAACAGAGTGATTTCTTTGTGTGAGTATGAAGAAGCTATGTTATTTTTTTGTTTATTTATAAAGGCCTGTTCATAAACCACGTAGACCCACTTTTTTGAAAATCTTAGACGTCCCTTTCCCCCTTCTTAGATTTTATCCATACTGTTTTTTTTTTAAATTTTGTATCGAGTGTTGACTTTGGTCAGATCCCCCAGACTTATCGAAATTTACAGCCTCGAGCTGATTCATCTCTCATCATAGTCACATAACCGTAAATTGCAGTTGCAACAAGTTTTTGTGTTTAAAAATAATGTCAATCAATTAAAAAAAAAAATGTAGATTAAAAATAAACCGTAACAAATATAGTCTTACAGTTGTCAGTGAATGTGTATGTTTTCAATGTTTGCCGATGTGCCAGTTTTGTAGCCTCAATTTCGACGCTTTATTCAAAAAGCAAAATCGACTCACCAGAGGATATATTATTTGAAGAGGTCGAGGAAGTTAACGACACGCTAGTCGATTTATTGATTAGTTTTAAATATTCTGAGCAATCCGTGAATTGCTTCCTTGGTAAGAAATTGAAAATTTATATTGAAATATTAAAGAAATATTGAAATCGAACGGAAGGAAATAGAATAGTTAATACATATGCCATTTATGACCAAGCAAACGAAATGCATTTACGAAATAAAGGCTGAGGGTGCGACAGTACGAATCTACAAAATCAAAGTTTTTAGAAAAAATAGTGAATCTTTCAGGTCTACCAGGTCATCAGGTATTATAAAATAATTTAAAATTTAAAATCCTTTTTTTTCTCATGTCATACATTGTCTAAATTTTCTTGGTTCAGAATGGATGCGGAAGATTGTCTATAATTGCAACAAAACAGCAGTCGGCTCATGATTTTATTTCTAGTTTATATTATAAATATCCCTTGACTATATATATCATTATCATATAGGACATTGTTTATTCATAACCATTATCAATATTCTTTATCATCATCATTATCATTTTGATCATTCCTGGTGTTTTCAGGATTTATATTTTAACATATTTTTTTTTTTTTATAATTTCACCATAATTATACTTTTAATTATTATGTCTTATATGTCCAATTATCATTATGATTTAGAAGTATCTAGTGCCTTAAATAAAAGAAGCTGCAACGGAATCTATGGTAGGCTTTTGCACTTATTACCGTATGTATTTTTCAATTCCGGTTTGCAAATGGACCTTTTCCAAATCTGAGCTGTTTGCCATTCGGATTGTGTCTGATGTTACAGTTCAATTTTGTCAGTACCGTATCATAATTCACAATATCATTATATTTGATGATATTGTTGTATTGATTTTACTTCATAGATGATTTAAAAATTGTTTCTTGATTATTTTACGTCCATTTGTCTTTAACTCCCTGTCAATAAAATCTTCTCTGTTTTCCTTACAAAGGAGCAATAATTATTAGGCCAGCAAAAATAAAAGCGTATTGCTGTAATAAAAATCAACACCAAGCAGCAAATAGCGAACATGCCAACAGTAAATTAAAATGTATAAATGTAATTTTTTGTAAAATTTAACAAACTTTTTTAGGATACCCTAAATCAAGATTTTGGGAAATTGCTGCTATCGCTGAAAACGAACGAAAACGTGCTTATGCGCGAAAACACAGAACTCTCCACTTCAACACTTTACAACATTTCTTATATTTCAGGATCCAGAACGAATCATAAATAATAGATACCGAGTGATTGCAGTACCTTTTCATTTACATAAATATATACACTATTATATAAATATTTCATGGGAATGGGAGGGACCATCAGGGCACCCGATTGAAGCACTCTTGATGAGGAGAGTGGGAATGCCAACTCCCGCTTGCGAACAGTTTGTGAATAGAGGGCGGGCTCTTCTCCCCGCCCATTGGGGCATCCTCATGTTAGATAGCTTGCTTTTTTGACCAATTGTTCAATCTTGTTGTTGGAAGGAGATTCTTTATATCCCTGTGGATACGTATAAGTGATATTGCCTAGCGATCCACCCAACCCCTTGTTGGCCCTTTATACAATGGCATGATTAGGATAATCAGTGGTTATTAAAGCTTGATCAAGTCTAACAGCGAGGAGAGCTCACTGCTGTCGGACTTAGTTTCCGTGCTACAATGGGTGGTAGTACATATCATACATCATCATACAATATGCAGACTTCTTCAGTGTCTCGTACTAATAACTCTACTGCAAAAAATTTTCGCTGCGTGTAAAAGTAATGCATAGAATACATAGGAATGTGCCTGATTGTCATATGATTTGATACTGGCTACAGTTTTCTTTATTAATTTCCAAAGCCAAGTGACCGAATGGTCTAATAATTATAACAAACTTTCTTCTGCAACGATTCGAAGAATTTTGACACCCATATTGCTACGGTTCAATCCAAATCATTTTTTGCCATCCGTGACCCGATGGAGAACCTGCTCTGAACTGGCTACTCCAAAGCACAAGTGAACCGGATGGTCTTTTAACTCTATGACAAGACTCACTTCTCGGACTATTCGAAGAATTTTGACACCCATATTGCTAAGGTTCAATCCAAATCATTATTCTGGCCATCCGTGACTACATGGGAACCTGCTCATGAACTAGCCACTAAAGCTCAAGTGACTGGATGGTCTACTAAATATGACAAACTTTCTTCTGGAACGATACCAGAATTTTGACAATCCATATTGCTAGGGTTCAAATCAAGATCATTTTCTGGGCATTCGTGTACTCCATGTGAACCTTTCTGAACTGGTCACTCCAAAGCCAAGTGACCGAATGATCTTTAATTATGACAAACTTTCTTCTCGGACTATTCGAAGAATTTTGATACCCATATTGCTAGGTTCAATCCAAATCATTTTCTGGCCATCCGTGACCCCATGGGAACCTGCTTTGAACTGGCCACTCCAAAGCCAAGTGACCGGATGGTCTACTAAATATGGCAAACTTTCTTCTGGAACGATACTCAGTAATTTTGACACCCATATTGCTAGGGTTCAAATCAAATCATTTTCTGGCCATTCGTGACCCCATGGGAACCTTCTCTGAACTGGTCACTCCAAAGCCAAGTGACCGAATGGTCTTTTAATTATGACAAACTTTCTTCTCGGACTATTCGAAGAATTTTGACACCCATATTGCTAAGGTTCAATCCAAATCATTTTCTGGCCATCCGTGACCCCATGGGAACCTGCTTTGAACTGGCCACTCCAAAGCCAAGTGACCGGATGGTCTACTAAATATGGCAAACTTTCTTCTGGAACGATACCAGTAATTTTGACACCCATATTGCTAGGGTTCAATACAACTTGTGTTCTGGTCATTTGTGAACCCATGGGAACCTGCTCCGGAGTAACCGTTCCAGGATCAAGTCTCCAAATTGTCATATGGCAATCACACACAATCCTGTGTATTCATTCCACAACTTTTAGTATCATTATTATTGATTTTCTATTGATATCTGATATTTATACCAATTTCAGAACACGGTTCCGGAAATCTGGTTTTCCCGGAGACGGATGCTGTCCATCGGTCAAATGAGACAGTTTTGAGAAAATGGTTGAGTTTCTAATTCCAACACTGCTAAAATATTCCAAATCGGTTGGATATTTCCGTAATAAAGATCATTTAAGTTAATGGTTTTGTTGGCAAAACGGGGGCTTCATTCACTCGATGTTACACAACTGAATACTCGTATTCGGCAAGGTAGCTGATCCTTTGTATCATTTCAAAAATATGTTCGTGAACTATCAACAGCCTGACACATGATGGTTCAGCAGTATGGTGATAGATGTTCAAGCACTGACACAATCATTCCTCATGCTTCTCAGTGCTATGGTCGGATCGTCTGTATATTGTGAAGCTTTTGTTCTCCGTTTTCCTCTATTCATTCGTTGTTACAAAACTGAATACTCTTATTCGGCAGACGTAGCTGATCCGCTGTATCATTTGAAAAATGTGTTCGTGAACTATCAGTAGCCTGACACATGATGGTTCAGCAGTATCATGATAGATTTCCAAACACTGGCAAACCGATAGTTTCTGAAGGTATTTGGGTGCAAATCATTTGTCCATGTGCCAAAGGAAAAGCGAAGTAAACTCCAGGACAAGTCGAAGGAAATGACGTTCGTCGGGTATTCCAGTAACCACAAGGCCTACTGGTTCATCGATTTGTCCACTAACAATCAGCCGAGACGTTCGTTTCTTTGAGGAGGAGTTGGTCCAACCCAGCACCGACGTTCCCAAGCTGGAGGAGGAGTCATGCGAAGACCTACTGCAGCCATTACCTCCTATGCAAGCGGTGAGCCATGAAGTCGAAGCCTTTCATGAAGCAGACGATAGCGACAGCGAAGCAGTCGTTGCCGGCATCGACGAAGAGAATTTGGATTCCTGTCTCCTGAAGATGAAACTGTCGTGCAAAGATCGGAACGATCCAACAAAGGGGTGATGCCACAACGATACCATGAAATCGGAAATGTGGCCGTAGCAGCTGAACCAAGAACATACGACATGCTCTTCGTATGCGAAACTAAGGCTGAATACGACGCTATCTTGGGTGCATTATCGAAGCAGTTCAAGACGATATCCCTCGGCAACGTGCGGCAGTACTTGGGCATACAGGTCAAATCAGGCCAAAACAACAAAGAATTCGTGTGCTTTTGGATGAATGGTAGTAGGCGTTTTGCAGACACAAGTTGACGTCAACTTGTTGGTTAATCGTACCTGTAGTTATGAAGATTTTGCTCTTCAAACCACAACTACAAAAAGCCACTGCCAAACTATGCACTTTTTAGAGAACTTCGACAACTTCTTGATCGTAAACCTTGCCACGTTGTAATGCGGTTTAAAATTCAAGACAAGGAAGCTGCTTGAAGCCTGCTTTGACACTTTCACCTTTTATAAAAAACACTATTTAAAAAAACTTTTTGACGTTTGTTTGATCATCCAAAACCACGCAGTCACATTTTGCCAGACAATTGCTCGTACTGCTTAAGCGCTCTAGTTTTCGACTTGGTTTCGAGCTTCTCGTTGTTGTTTGGGGTTTTTATAACCTTCACAGAAAAAAATAATGAATTTTAACAGGCGCGTAAAATTTCCCCTCGTTTAATTCCAAGCCAAAGGAGGCGTAAACAACGAAATTGTTTGCAATATTTCAAGCGCCATATAACAATGTTTGCAATCTTCCATAAAACAGACAGGTGTTATCTGGCTTAAATTTACACGAAATACACCATTATTTTCTGCCAAATCTAGCATTCTCTTTATGTGCCTTAGATAACGCAGACAATTAAATGTTTCTTTTTATCTGTGTTGAACGACCTATATCCTGCCGCTTTCTTCACTTTTTGAACCAATGAATCGATGTTTTGACATTTTTAGCCTCATATCGGATGGAAAGGTTCGGGGTGTGCTTAATCAGCCGAAGCACTGCATCCCGCTGGGATTGGAAGTTGTCGTTCCGCTTGCCTCCTGATCCTGGTTTCCGATCGAGAGTCAACCTATCCCAGAACCGTTTCAGAACGCTATTTACTGTTGAACGAGGGACTAACCCAATCATTTCCAGGATGCTTTCTTATACTGGCTGCGTTTTTATTAGATTAGATTAGAGCAGTTATCCAACCAGAGCACAATGTTGGCTTTATCGTGACTTTATCGTGGCTTTATATGAAGCGAGTATACTATTTACTGATCGGCAGACTTCTGGGGAAAAAACGGCGGTTTTAAACCGCGGGTTCTAAACAACCTTAATACAATGCTAATAGTAAGTAAAACAATACATTTCCAGGGTGGCCACACAATCTTAACATAAAAATTCCCGCATTTTTCCCGAATTTTTCCCGCATTTTTGCCTTATTTTCCCGACTGTTAAGATGAGTTAAAACAAATTACTCGTAGCTAAATCTCTAAGCTCCCAAACTTTTTCCAGTTTGGTTTACCACCAGACACTTTCCATTTATTTTACATACGTCTTTTTGTGCGACAGGATGAGCCACTTTTCAACAAATGTTGTCAAATTTGGTAGCTCCTTATTGGTTCTAGCCAAAATTTGCCCAAACCATTGTCTTTTTCCTGGAATCCGGCACACAACGTCAGACGGCACTGAGCACAGCTGCCCAAATTCTTCTATCACCATGTGTTAACACCCTTACAAACGCAATTGCCAAACTTCAAACACATTCGCCACCACATGAAAGATAAGTTCATTTCTGGCCTCACCTGTTACAGTCGTGTAGCCAGATCTTTTAAGGGCATCTTCAACGGTGGTTCAAATCGTGGTTTGGATTTTTTTGTTCAGACCAAACGCTAAAACATCGCTGCATCGCTGGTGTTTGTAAATTTTGTTTTATACCGGATCTATTTTACATCATTTCAGAACTATATAAGCTTCTAAGTTTCTTACTGAAAGCACTTTTAAAAATTTAATTTAATGAACTTCGGAATATCCATGTTATCTAACTGATAGAATAACTTTCTGGAAATGACGGGAACTTAGAAAATCAGATTTCGCTTCCCAGAAGTTATTATAACTTCCAGCAGGTACATATTCTGTGATAAAAAGCACAATATCACACATAAGGAGTGTATCGAAAAGTAGTTATAAACATTCGATGCGTTATTACGCATAAACTACTGTATATATTTTTAGCGTGTAAGCGCCATTTGCTTTGTTTACATGTCAAAAATGATTATTCGGTTCATTCATTTCCGTTGATAAAGTTGTATTCAAAATGTCGCGAATTGAATTTGAGACTAAAAAGAAAATTCTGCACACTTGGTGCACCGAAAAGGGTGTTACTTACAACCAGATTGCGAAAAGAGTAAATGTTCACCCGGCAAGTGTAAAACGCATCATCGAAAAGTTTGGTAAGGAGTGCTCCTCAAGGATTTACCAAGAAGTGGCCGGAAACCCGGCTCCAGCAACCCCGATTTGGACCAAAAAGTTGTGGATTATATTCAACGGAACAAATCTGCCTCTACTCGCGATCTAGCCAAGAAGTTCAGGACCAGCATCGGAATGATTCAACGAATCAAGCGCAGGAATGACTTGAAGACGTACAAAAAGCAGAAAGTGCCCAAACAAACTCCGGAACAAAAGTCTCGTGCCAAAACCAGGGCTCGAAAGCTGTACAGCTGCATTTTGGACAATGTCGACCAGTGCATTTTGATGGATGACGAAACATACGTTAAAGAAGATTCAAGAACGCTACCGGGGCCGCAGTTTTATACTAAATCAGTTGGGGAACGTGTGCCAACCGCAGATACGACTGTTGCGATGGAGAAATTCGGTCAGAAGGTGCTCATTTGGCAAGCTATTTGCACATGTGGCTTGCGTTCTTCAATTTTCTATACAAAAGGAACTATAAATGCTGAGATTTATCAAAAGGAATGTTTGAAGAACAGGTTGCTACCATTGTATAGAAAGCACCAGTCCCCTCCTCTCTTCTGGCCAGATTTGGCATCGGCACATTACGCCAAATCCACTCTACAGTGGCTGACGGAGAATAACATCAAGTTCGTAGAAAAAGACATCAACCCACCAAACTGTCCCCAGTTGCGACCGATCGAACGCTATTGGGCAATAGTCAAGCGTATATTTAAGAAGGATGGTACAGTGTCCCAAAACATGACCGATTTTAAGAAAAATTGGGCAGCGGCATCCAGGAAGTGCACAAAGGTCACTGTGCAGAATTTGATGGCAGGTGTCAAATCAAAGGTACGGGCATTCTACAGAAATGAACATGATGACTAGTTTTTCCGTTTGGATCTTTTGTAAACATGTTAAGCTATAATAAACTGAAATAGTATGTTAATTTTAACCATGTTTTCATGCCTATTTTATTATTTGGAAGTTTATAACTACTTTTCGATACACTCCTTATTTAAATAACTTACGAGAAATTGAAAAAAAAATTTGGAAGCCGTGGAATTTCTGTGGAGTAGTTAGCATTACCGAGATGTTGTTAAACCGTACAAGAACTTTATATGATCTCCAAGAATAGGTGAATAGGTGGAAATTATATGAAATTGATTAAAAAATAGTTAGTTTCTTTATTCTCCTTTTGGTTGGGTTCGAAAAATTATCGAGTTGTAAGAAGTATAAGTTCTTCTTAAAACTTAAATACCCTGAACTTTGGGATGTTTTCGAACGATTGGAAAGTTTCTCGATCACCTGAAAGATCCCTGAAGATCTAGGAAGCACCCTAAACTTATGAAAAATCCTTTGAATGTTTCCTAATCTTTTCGAATACTCAAAAATCTCAGTTTCCTGATTATCTGGGACGTTTTTTTCTGGAAAGTTCCCCGATCTTGGGGGAAGTATTCTAAAATTCTTGAAGATCGCAAAGACTACTGAGAAATTTCCTGAATTGCTGAATCCCCAGAGCATCCGGGAGTTTGTTTGAGCTTTTGAAAGTTCCCTGACTTTTGGGAAATTCCCTGATTTCTGGGACGTTCTCTGAACGTCTGAGATGTTTGCTGACCTTTTTGGAAAGTTTTCTGATGTTTGGGGAGTTCCATGATTTTTGTGAGCATTTCCTGAAGTTCTGAGAAGTTTTTTGAATTCATGAGAAACCTTGAACTTCAAGGAAGTTCCCTGACTCCTACATGTTCGCTGAACTTCTAAGGAGTTCTGTATATGTCTAGCAAGTTTCATGAAATTCTAAGAAGTTCACTATCTTGAGTAGTTCTATGAACTTTTGAAAAAATACCCATAATAATCTGAGAAGTTTTCTAAACTTCTGGAAGCCCCCTGAATTCCTGAATAATTACCTGAAATTCTGTGAAGAACCCTTTACTTTTGGAAACTTCGCTGAACTCGTGGTAAGCTCCTTGAATTTATGGACAATTCCTGAATTTCTAGGAAACAATCTGAATTTCAGGAAAGTTGTCTGAACTTCTAGGAAGAACCCTTAATTTCTGGAAAGTTCCTAATTTTATGGTATGTTCCTTTGACATCAGGGAGAGTAGCTAAACCTCGGAAAAGTCTAGGTCAAATCTAAAAAGTATACCGAGCTTCTGATAAGTTCCTAGAGTTTCTATGTGCACTGAATTTACAAGATTTTTTCGAACTTTTGGGAGATAATTTTTGTCCATCAGTTTCTTTACCCTTTTCCGATATTGTGGGCGTAAATACTGCAGGCCGTAAGTCTTAAGGACAGATTTGCAAAAATCCTCAGGGTCACCAACCCCCAAGTTTTCGTTGAGAGAACTAGCTGGCTCTATCTATCACTATCAGCACTATCTAATATCGTTTAAATGAGATGCATGCATTGACACACTCTGCCACCACTCAAACCAATCCATGGTAAAAGTTTGCGGAAATCCTCGGTCTTTGAAAAAAAAAACTTCTGATCTCTGGATATTGTAAGATTGACAAGAAAATAGGTGTTGGTGGGTTTAACAACAAGAAATACTACATCGGTGCGGGGAGCGCAAAGTTGGTCTGTTTTAGATGGTTCTGTTTAGGTTTGCTGATGCAAATCAACTGATGTTAAAATAGACCACCGCTGAAGATGCTCTAAGCGGTACGTTTTGAACAGGCTGAACATTGAGATCGGTGGACCGAGTAAATGACGCTACCTCAAATCATTTGAAAAAGGTGTGAGTAGTGTTTCTTACATTTTACAAAAATTCCCGGATGACTTTTGAAATTCCTGCCTTTTTCCCGCATATTTCCCGATGATTTTGGATTTCCGCATTTTTCCCCGCATTTCCCGATTTTCCCGAGGTCTGTGGCCACCCTGCATTTCCGGATTTTTTTTGAATTACACCTTGTTTAGATCAACCCTAGCACAACGCACCCAGTTTGAGCTTCTTCCGCATCATCGCGAAGTATTTGAGGTAATACTTTCTCGAATATACGGCTTATATCATCGAGATTTTAGTCGCTTCTCGAGCAAGTCAGCGATCAACGCTGATGTAGTGTTTCTCTTCCTTCGTCTGCCAGTCCGATCTGTCACACTTTCAAATTCATCAAACTTCTTGCATATTTTTCGTACTCCTGCCTCACTAGCTTTGAATATTCGAGCAATTTTACAGTTCGAGAGACTTTCCCGACGATTTTCAACGATAAGTTTACGGATATCTACGGAAATTAGATTTTTTCCAGTTTGCAGTTGTGTTCACGTTAGGTTCAAACCCGTGGATTTTCAGGCAACATAACATTGACTACCTATAAGTTCTACTCGAAAAGCAAATGACAACTCGTGAGAACAAACTTAACCTTGTTTAGGTGTCGGGGTTAATATGACGGAATGGATTTTAAAAATGCTGTAACTTTTCAAAATAAATATCTAGACGTTTGAATTTGATTGACTTTTACTAAACCATAGGGGGGTACGTTTCTGCATAGAACCTAAAAAAGTTAAAAAACAGTGAAAAAGGTGTTTCGGATCATATTGACTTTTGACTTTGCAGTCAAAATGCTTATTAAGGTTCCAATTTTCAGTTTCTGGTGAGTACTGCCCTTTTTGACCCGATTGGCCACAAGGAATCTGTGCCGGAAGAGGGCATGTTTTGCCACGATCCGTGAGGCGGCGACAGATACAAATTTTCATCGGAACATGCTTTTCGACGGCTCAAACTTCATGATTTTTCATGAATAGTCTACTTCTAGCCTTGAAATGGACCAATGACCATGTTGGCCATTCCGGGACAATCCGGATGCCCCGGGGGAACCCTTTAGGAGGGGACGAATACAGATTTTCGCCGAAACGCGGCTCAAACTTCATGATATTTTATAAGTAGTCTAATTCTAGCCTATAAATGGACCAATGACCATATTGGCCATTTCGGGACAATCTGGATGCCCCGGGGGAACCGTTTAGGATGGGACAATTACAGATTTTCGCTGAAATATGCCTTTCGACGACTCAAACTTTATGACTTTTTGTAAACAATCTACTTCTAGTCATAAAATGGACGAATGACCGACCATTCCGGAACAAGCCGGATACTCGGAGGGAATGCGCCAGCAGAAGACAAATACAGTTTTTCACCCGAAACATGTCGATGTTACTAGCATTGACAAAGGAAACCATGGCAATTTACATTGACTATCTTGTTAACGTCCAACATCTGCGTTTTCATTATTCGCAAATTGGTAACAAAATCAAACAAATTCAGTTGAATATATCCATGGAGCCGTGTACAGTGGTATTTTCTTCGTCAACTGTCTGGATAACAACCTGGGTGGACCGCCCCCTCGCCCGACCACGTTACGCCACTGCACATAAATAAGTAAATATGATAAACTAAGACGGCTATGTCAAGTAGATCAGTTTTTCATTGATTTTGGATACTCACTGTTTCGGTAATTTCCGTAACCAGGTCGGTAATCAAGTTCGTGAGCTTCCAGAATAAGCTAAACGAATCTAATTGACATTCCTTTTTTTACTATTATTAATCATTTATATGCACGTTGTTAGATCACCCAATCCTCGTTCGTATGTAAATAAAAGTCAACTGTGATTATTCTGCTCCTAATGGGTCCCCCTGGGGCAACCGGATTGGTCAATTTCAAGGCTAGAAGTAAACTATTCATAAAAAATCGTCGAATGGCATGTTTCGGCGAAAATCCGTATTTGTACCCGCCTAAAAGGGCATTCGGATTGTCCCGGAATGGCCAATATGGTTATAGGTCCATTTTAAGGCTAGAACGAACTAGACTATTCAAGAATATTTATTTAAGTTTGAGCCATTGAAAAGCATGATCCGATAAAAATTTGAATCTGTCGTCCGGATCAATATGACCCGAAACACCTTATTCGTCACAAAATGTTAACACCCAAGGAGGTTTTTACCAGAAGATTGAACTATCATGAGCTCAATAAGCAGACCTCCAGTGGAAATCGGTGAATATACACTGAAAACCGAACACTGAGTACACAAGTTATTCACAATTTATTCATTCACTTACCGTTAATCTTTTAGCAACACACAAAACATTCGATTCAGATAATTTTCTGCAAATTTAATACGGAAAAGTTGCCACTGCTATGCATCTATTTTAATAATATCACGAAAAACATTAATCCCATTTGTGTACATATGTTAATCGTACTGACTTTAATCAAGAAAAAATATAAACAAGTTAACGCTCTCCACTACTACAACCAAAAATGAATTAGATCATTTGACATCACTTCACGTGTATTGGGTAGCATGCATATAACCAAGACAAAATGAAAGGGTTTGTTTATTATTCTTCCATGAGAATATTGACAACAAGACTCACCGTAACGTTGGGCATAGAATGCTCTATGAATGATTGCAGACGCATACTAGCGTTAATGTGTATGCTATTCAGTATGTGACCAGTGCCGCCAAATTCAACAGAGATGGAAAAATATTTAATATTTATTTAATCTATGGAAAAATAAAATAGTTCAACTTTGGGCGATTTGTAGCACTTCCACAAAAAGGAGATATTGAAGTACTGCCAAACCCAATTCATTCGAATAAGAGTCATAATAAAATAGTTTGGCAACATCAAGCGATTACGTCGATTGTAAACACGGTTCAAAATAGGTGCAAGCGTATTTAAGTTATTGTGAAAATTACTAGTATTTTATCACGTTTTCGTAGATTCTCGTGTGGCTAGTGTAATAAGTGAAGTGTGATTTTTATGGTTTGTGAAATTACGCAACGATAATGTGTGAGTACTCGAGTATATTCCCTAGTGTGGTTAGATCAATACGACGAATTTGTAGTGCAAAGGTATTAAATCGTGTTGAAAATCTGACTGCTCATTATTTTTACGAAATTTAAGTCTCCGAAACGTTCTTGTAGATTTTAATTATATTCAAGACCTTATTTTATTTGCTAGGATTATATATTCATGGCTACTGCGTCCATTTATTGGAGAAATTAAACATCTTTTTTCGTTTGAAGTTGGATGAATGCAGAATGTGGTGTGCTTCCCTATGAGGATTCAAAATCTCTTAATAATAAAAAAATATCATCACAAGAGATGACATTTAGATTAAGTCTATTGAAATTACCGAAAAACAAAACAACAATGATAGCAGATTTTTTACCTGCCATTCTTTGCAGCAAATAAAAAAAAAATTGGCATAGAATTTACAGCGGTAACCATGAAAACCGGGAAAGTAAACATCATCATTACACTGGGATAAAATTATTTTAAATTCTCATGGATATGTTATGAAAATTCAGGGCATTGGTTCTCAGTATTGCGTATTCTTTTAAAATTATCGAAGTGTTTGAAAAAAACATGTAATGATTCAACAAAACAAAATTCATCGAGTATAATAAGTTGAGTTAAACGTTATGACAGCAAATGCGTACTTTAATTTGTCCAGTATTGACATATTGTGAAATTCAAATCCGATCTAGAACCAGCAACAAGTATTTCCAAAACGACGAAATGACGGCTATCCTATCTTGAAGAATGAATTGAAAAAAGACAAACGGTTCTATACTTACGACACAGATGAAAGATGGCATCACACGCGTTGATGTGCGAGAGGAATGCATTTCCGAGGCCCTGTCCTTCGGCGGCACCCTTGACCAAACCGGCAATGTCCACCACATTGAGATAGGCAGGCACTTTGCTGTAATGGAACAGAGAAGAAGAGCAGGAGAGCAATCATCAGTCAACCGAAGGATAATAGCGATAGGAAATGATGGTCCATCAGGAAGATTGTCAAGTGCGGTAGTTAAAATTTGAATACCCCATCAGGATGGAGCAGATCGATTATTGAATATTTTTCCTCGATATGCAAATAGCCTGCATCGGGCAATTTTGCTAGATTGATTCTGGAAGGACAACTCGCTAGTCATAAATATGAATTGGTTGAGAGAGGAGGGAAATAATTGTTTTCCAAGAAACAAATCTGACAATTTAGCAATTATTATAATTACTGAAACTACCCGGCGCTACTGCAGCCCGGAGGAACGTTCCAACACTCCTGCATCGCAACGGGTCGTGTACAAATTTGCAACTCTTGGCTGACCCGGTAGCCAGCCGGTTTGCTGCGGCCCACGATTGGTTATTTTGTTGTTACTGCAGCGGGGTACTTTGTTTTAATTCTTGCCCCCAACGTGCCACTAAAGGGCGTGGCCAGTTTCTCTGTTTCGCGAAATGAGAATGTAGAACTCGACTCGAATGGTTCGTATGTTGAAGAGTTTCGTGACTTGAACTTGGTGGTATTGTTTGAGAGGGATTTGATTCATACTGCTTCCAGAGCACGAACCATCGCATGATGACGGTTTCATATTTTTTAGTTTAAGGTTCACTTTATTGGGGCTGTTTCTAGTGGTAGTTATCGAAGAAACAGAGATCATATGATAACTCATTCTCTAGAGTGAAGTAGACGACGTTTGAAAAGTCAAGAATTAATATTGATTTGAAGAAAAGACGCAGTAGTCACAATGACGTGGCGCCATTTTTAAATTCTCGCGTGCAGCGAAACACCCTGCGGGTTGCGGATCTCCTCTTTCAAGAAAGAACACGACCCAGCGGCAGTATTTTGCAGCGCAACACGAAGTTTGTGGTGAAATAAAATAAAGTAGCGAATAAAGAAGCCAAAACAACAAGCCACTAACATAGCAGCAGTGCGGCCCATGTTAGTGGAAGGAACATTAATTTATGTATAAATGCGCATATAAAACAAGCGAAAATATAAATACGAAGAAACATACTCTCAGTGACCGGATCCCGTTCGTGTGATTTGCACACTGATGGTGGTGCGAGGCTACACAGACCGGCGAATGAGCAAATATGGACGGCATGCAAGGAAAGATGGCGAATGCATTTGTTTTTACAGCGGTCATTTATGCAGCATGAAGTAACTGTAGGGCAGGGAGCTGCTTTGCCAAAGGCGCCTGTTTTCGACCTATGAGCCATTATATTGATGGTTCTATTATGCACAACTCATGCATTCGCTTATAAGCTACGACCTTCGATAATCTTTCTGAGCACAATCAAATCCATTTTCTTTAAAAAGATGAGTTTCATCACGGATTCATTCCGGTTGTACTTTCAAATGTGAATGTAATTACAAATACTTGATTATTGCTCGATTGATACCACCCTATCACCACCAAACATCGCCGCACAGACAACCCTGTCTTAGAGCATTGCCACCACCATGGGCCAATTTCCCGTCTAAAACACAAGTCCCAATGTATCTGCCAAGTGACACGCACCTGCATCTTCCGAAGGCTGTCCAGATCGATTGCTGGCTCCACTACCTTTCCTGCATCATGTTTTCCCTCTTTTCATTGCAAACGATAATTGGCAAATTACGAATGTGTACATATTGCATTCTTCGGGTAAACTAGGAAAATATTTATATAAAGCTAATTATAATAACATCATGCACGTGGAGGCACGATAACAACCTACCGGTCGACTGCTTGATAGTTTCATGCCTCCGCATCGCATCCCCCTTAATTTGACGGAGCAAAGGCTAATCAGAGAATGATAATTAAGGCAACACCTTCAGCCTTCAAATGTTGTTATACGCTATTTTTTCAAGCGTTTTGCGTTATTCATTTCGCTGAGCCCGATGGAGAGTGCGAGGAAGGCAGAGGGGGATAAAATCGAGAGGGATAAATCGTTAAAGGCAACTAATTGCATATCCGGATGCGATGGGTTTGCTTCGCGGTCTTTGGATTGGAATATTTTCTCGACTTTCTTAAGCATGCTGTGTCATTGTGGACCAGACTCGTTGGAACTATTTTGCAATTTGTCTGGAGTACCTCAAGGACCCCCGAACTTTCCACCGGGAAGCGCCACCTGAGTAACGTTTGTTTTATGCAGTCGATGTTTAGTTATGCCTATCTAAAGGGTGTGTGAATCAAATTGCGACACACATAAATATTC
>JASCZW010011794.1:0-30792 GCA_034211315.2 Aedes japonicus
AGAAGTGAAGCACTACGCGGACACTCGCGGGAAATACGCGACTCCGCCGAGACGGCAATACTGCGGGCAAATGGGAAGTCAAACGGACTGGGACTCCTTTCTACCGAGAATAATTTAACTCCACACTTAGCTTGAAAACTATACTAAGATTTATTTTAAACCGACAGCAACGCACGCACGTCCAGATCGGTGACCGGGTGGATATCAACTGTCCCTATTCTCATCTCGGTTCGACTGTCTACTTTTATCTACTCAACAGAGAAAACAACAAGTGAGCAATATAAAGCCTATTGTCCCAGCTACGGGTCATTTGCATTTAAGTACTGTGTAGCAGATTGAGATGGTTCACGGGTACTAGGGTGGTGCATTATCTAGGAGTTTAATAAATATAATTTCATAAGAATACTGGTCAAACTTGATAACTAACACACCGGCCACCTTGAATTACATTTCATTTATTCAACATTTATTCTTCATCTCTGCTTGAGACTGTGTCAGGGGTTGGCCTTGCTGCTCCTGCAGAGACATTGAGGTGACCAGGACCGCCTATCGATCCTGTGGAGTTTTCTGGTGGGACCGAGCGACCCTCACTTGAATCAGGAAATAGCGCAGGATTAACCTCGATTGGAAGTATGCACAGCTTGGAAATGGAGCGTTTTGTTATGGTTCCCGAAGGCAACCGAACAGAGGCCACACGCACCATCCCATCTGTGCCCGGATGAATGTCTACCACTCGCCCCAGGGACCACTTCAGTACTGGGAGGGACTCTTCCTGGATCATAACCATCGACCCGACGACCAAATTGCGGGTCGCTGAAGACCACTTGTACCGCTGTTGCAGTGTGGTGAGGTATTCACGGTGCCATCTTTGCCAGAAGTGTTGCGTGTGGCGTTGAGCTCGCTCCCACATACGTAGACGACTCTCAGGAAGGTTAGTGTAGTCCGGGTCTGGTAAGGCATCCAGAGGTCGGCCGATTAGGAAATGTCCCGGTGTTAAGACTTGCAAATCATTTGGGTCACTGGAAAGCGGCGTGATGGGCCTGGAGTTGAGGCAGCTCTCGACTTGCGCCAGGACGGTGCCAAAAAGTTCACGCGGCAAGAAAGCGTTCCCAACGACCCGTCGCAGGTGATGCTTCATCGACTTGACACAGGCTTCCCATAATCCGCCAAAATTTGGTGATTTGGCCGGAATGTAGTGGAACTGGATCGATTGGGAAGTAGTTTCATTGGAAACTGCATGACGATGTCCTTGCGAGCGAAACAGATCACGAAGTGCTCGACCAGCGCCTACAAAGTTCGTGGCATTGTCACAATATATGTGTTGTGGTCGACCCCTCCTAGCTATGAAGCGACGCAGGCAACCAATGAATGCTGCTGTTGTTAGTTCGCTGACGAGCTCTAGATGTGCTGCTTTTGTAGCCATACAGACGAAGACAGCTACGTAACTTTTCGTTGGTGCGGCGCGAGGGCTTGGCCGTTGGAGATAGAATGGTCCCGCGAAGTCAACTCCGACGTTTTCAAAAACGAACGACTGTGTACACCGAACTGCTGGTAATGATCCCATAAGCTGCACCAGATTACGAGGCCTTGCCTTGACACATGTGACGCACGAATGAACGACATCTCGAACGAGATTCCGACCACTCAATGGCCAGAATTGTTGACGGATAACTGCTAGCAAGAGTTGCGGGCCACAATGTAACTGCTGCCGGTGGAATGAATCAGCTATCAACCAGGTTAGCGGATGCTTGTGCGGTAGTACAAACGGGTTTTTCTCGTCAGTCGCGACTCCGGCGTTTTTAAGCCGGCCACCAACTCGCATAAGTCCATCACGAATCTCCGGATTAAGATAACGTAGCTTTGACGAATGTAAAACGGTTCCTCCGGCCTGAAGCATGGCCATTTCGGACGGGAAGTGTTCGTTCTGGATCATGCGAAGGACTCCGTGCAGAGTTTCCTTTTGTTCTTCTACGGTGATCGGACCATACCGATAAGGTTTACTAGGATGACTGGTTGGTTGATTTGCCCGGTCTGCGAAGTTGCGGCAGTTGTTAGTAAAACGCCGACAGAGTGCACCAATCCGTAGGAATGCAGAGAATGACGAAAAACGATTAACAGTTTCGCTTACTTGCGCTTCGCTAATAGGAAGTGCTATTCCTTTTTTGATTTCAAGGTCCTTTTCCTTCAATCGGGCAAGATCTTCTGGTGGTTTCGGCCAAGGAAGATCGAGAGTTCCCAACCACAGCGGTCCATTCCACCAAAGGGAATCGTCCAAGAGTTGACTTATATCCATGCCGCGTGAGATAATGTCGGCAGGGTTTTCTACACCGGGTACATGATTCCAAGTACAATTAGCTGTTAGCTCCTGAATTTCAGCGACACGGTTCGCCACAAATGTTTGCCAAGTGGATGGGCTTCCGGCCAACCAGTGAAGCACAATTGTAGAATCAGTCCACAGAAAGATGTTCTGTCTGATTTCTATGCTGGTGCAGACGGAAAGAACTAAACGGGCTAGCAGCAGCGCTGCACATAGCTCTAATCGTGCAATACTTTTACTGTTTAAGGGAGCAACTCGTGATTTGGCCGCCAAAAGCCGAATGGTGACGTATCCATCAGCTGCAATCGTCCGTATATACATGCACGCTCCGTAGGCATGCTCTGAGGCATCGCTAAACCCGTGAATTTCAACAGCGGATGCACGACGAAGTGACTGAACATGACGAGGAAATCGAAATGTTTGCAATCGATTGAAGTGGCTCTGGTACTCTTCCCATTCACATGCAAATGTTGTAGGTAACGGATGATCCCAGTCGTAATCGAGCTTCCAGATAGCTTGAAGGAGTATTTTGGCCTTTACAATGGATGGTCCCAGAAGTCCAAGAGGGTCGAAGCAGCTGGATGTCTGTGACAGAATGATCCGCTTTGTGTATTGCTCACATTTGGAGAACTTCGGCATCTTGTAGAGGAGTGAGTCAGTTGATGGTTCCCATAACAACCCAAGAGCCTTAACAGGAGCTTCAGCGTCAAACTCAATGAGCGACTTGGTTTCTCGACACTCCTCAGGAATTTCGTCAAGAATTTCCTGGTGATTCGAGGATATTTTGCGAAGTTGCATCCCGGCACTCTCGAATATTCCGAGAAGTTGGGAGCAGAGTTGCTTAAGCTTCTCTAGATCATTACAGCCTGTCAGGAGATCATCCATATACATGTCCTTGCGAATAACTGCCGCTGCCAAAGGATAACGGTCTCGTTCATCCTCCGCGAGCTGCTGCAGGACGCGTGTAGCGAGGAATGGAGCAGAACTTGTACCGTAAGTTACGGTCTGGAGTTGAAACACCTTCATTGGTTCTTTGTTGTTCTTTCGCCAGTAGATACGCAGAAGTCGTTGATCGGTAGGGTGCTTGAGGATCTGACGATACATTTTGCAGAGATCGCCCATGATGACGAAAGCTGGCATTCGAAAGCGAAGAACGATTGTGTTGATCGTATCCTGGATAGTTGGACCAGTCAGGAGGACGTCGTTTAACGATAATCCAGAACAGCTTTTGCAGGAAGCATCAAAGACGATGCGGAGCTTCGTGGTCGTGCTATCAGGGCGAAGAATGGCGTGATGCGGTAAGTAGTATTGTGTTACGCCGTCGTCTTCTGCTGCCAATTCTTGCTGGGAAACTTCCCGCATGTGTCCCAAACGCAAATATTCATCGATAAATTCTACGTACTGGTTCCGTAGCGATGGGTTTGCGTCAAGTTTTCGTTCAAGGGCGAGAAAGCGACGCATTGCGTTGTGTTTATTATCACGAAGACGAAGCAAGAGTTCTTCTTTTACTGGTAAACGAACTTGATATCGGCCCTCTTGGTTGCGAGACACGTTGGCTACGAAGTGTCGTTCACATTCTTTCTCTGACGGAGACCAACAATTTTTCGAAGAACACTGTTCCAAATCCCAAAAGCGTGTCACCAACTGTTCAAGTTTTTGGTTTCGGGTGAGAAAACAGCTTTGAATAGGTGACGGAGATCGACATTCGCCGGAGACAATCCAGCCTAGTATAGTGCTTTGGAGGAGCGGTAAGTGTTCACCCAGAGATATCCTACCGTAGCGCAAAAGTTCGAAAAACGTTCCAGCACCTAATAGTGCATCCACTGGCCCTGGGGTACTAAATGTAGGATCAGCCAACGTGATCCAGTTGGGAATCTCCCAATCAACTGTCTCAATCGTGTGAACGGGTTGGTCACAAGAAATAGTCTTCAGTACTAGAAATTTCAGCTTCTTTTCGAACGCGGAAATCCGTGACGAAATTGTAGTTTCAACTGCCCGAGTGATAGGAGTCACAAGCTGCCCCACACCACCCAAGTTAACGACTTCTGGAGAAACGGATAACTTTAGACGTTGGTGAAGAGATTCCGTCATCAGATTGAATTGTGAACAGCTATCCAAAAGAACCCTAGCAGCGACCTGAGCTCCGCAGTTATCCTCGAAGTTAATTAGCGCCGTGCATAGTAGAACTGTTTCCTTGGGAAGCTTCGCCGAGTGTGCCACTAACGCAGCAGGTGGGTTCGATTGTGGCTGAGTCGAAGTTGAGAGCGATGCGACTGGTACTATTGCAGACTGATCGACGGACACAAGAGTTGAGGTCGAAGGGCCAGGTGCAGGGTCGGTTAACGCGGGATCAGGTGAATAGGAGAAGGAAGGCGTTGAATGCTGACCGTTGTTATTGTTGAACGACGAGGCTGAGCCATTTGATTCCAACGGTGGTAGATGGATTAGCGTGTGATGTCGTTTTTTACATTTCTTGCAGCCCTCAGAAGTGCAGTCTTTGCAACCATGCGCAGCGGTTTTCATGCAGTTTAGACACAGATGATGCAGTTTCACAAAATCAAATCGTTGTTTTGGAGAAAGTTTCCGAAACTTGAAGCATTGGTACAGGAAATGATCGCCTCCGCACTGTAAACACTTGCGACCAGTAGACGTTTCCCTATACGACGATTGAGCGACATGCAGCGAGGAATGTTTTGGAAATGACTTCACCTTTTGTTCACGGGAGCGACCAAGAT
Source organism: Aedes japonicus (assembly GCA_034211315.2). Taxonomy (NCBI): domain Eukaryota; kingdom Metazoa; phylum Arthropoda; class Insecta; order Diptera; family Culicidae; genus Aedes; species Aedes japonicus. Next base: position 5,053 of record JASCZW010011794.1, read on the forward strand.
TGGGTGCAAGGGCTTGTAGAACACGTGCATGACCTTGCAAAAACATCACCATATCTATATACTTTGGCATTTGGTGGGCCAGCGGTTGCTCCTTCAAAATCACATCGCGAACGATATGGTTTTCCCATTCCCGGAGTGTGTTTTGGTCCAAACGGAGGCTTAGTTGATAGACTAGGATCGTACTCCAGTTATCCGTTGGTTCCCCTAGCTTTTTGAGAATAGCGATATTCCGATCAAATCGGTCTACAAGGTTCAACAGTCCTTCTGCCGATTCCTGCTTCATGGGAGGAGTATCGAATAACTCCGCGAGATGACATTTCACGAGAATCCGCTTGTTGTCGTAGCGGTTGACCAACCGCTTCCAGGCTTCAGCATAATTCTCGTCACTGATGGGAATTTCCGAAATAAGACCCGCTGCCTCGCCTCGTAGGATACTCTTCAGGTATTGAAATTTTTCCGAAGACGTCAGTTCGCCTGACGAGTGAACCGCAGCATTGTACAAATCGTGAAACGAGCGCCAACCAAGAGGATTTCCTGAGAATTCTGGAAGCTTCAATTCGGGGTACTTGATGTGGTTCGCGAGGGGAACATTTCTCCGAGACGATGATGGAACACTAATTGGTTTTCGTTCCAGCAAACGAGTTAAATGTGCCTTTAGCTCGTAGTATTTATCTTCGAACCGAAACAGCTGCGTCTCGTACTCGACTGCGGGTTTCGCTGACGGAAGAAGTTGAAGCTGAATTATCACCTCCACGTACTGACCATAGAAACACTCTAGTTTATCCAACCTAACCTGCACCTGATCCGCATGTAAATCGGCATCGTACGACTCGAGAAAGGTTTCAATCGCAGCTACCGAAGAAATTAGATAATTTGCTCGAACGCCATATTCCTTACTCTTGGCCTCCGTAGCGTCGGTAGGCGTAGCCATGTCGAAATCAACGCCACAAACCACAAATACGCAACGAAATACAAAAGAACGAACCCACCTGGTTTTTGAGAGCGATGAAAATACTTATGAATTGCCGCCGGCACGACTCTGGCTTCTTTGTGACGATACAGGACTTAAATCAGCAAACGATGTACAGGATTCTCGCTGGGTTTCACCAACCGATCAATCGCCTATCGCTGGCTCGAATAAAGCAGTTTCCGCGACTGCTCTCTTCAGGTCATTAACCCTTTTCACGACAGCGTTGACCACACTTTGGACCTCGCACTTATTTGGCAACAATCAAGCACCAGACATGAAGTATTTTCAACCACGCGATGAGAATTAATTACGTTTCTTAACCACGTCACAGAATTTTCATAGGCTATTCACTTTCCAGGTGGTTTTCACAATATCACAAAAGCTCTACCAATGGCTCACAATTGTACACAATCGCTCGAAGCGAACAAAATTCACTAGCGCGTTTTTGCGCCTTTATAGCCGTTTTCAGGTGGCCACGTTTTTGGTGTCAAAGACCGCTTGGCTTCTCTTTTGCCCACTATTGTCGACGAACTATTGTTCCATACACTGGTCACAGGCTAGCCGCAAAATGGCTTATATTGCGTCACTTTGGCACTAGCACTTTGGTCCAGCATCCGGCTCGAAGGACCATGTTCATTCGAGAAGTGAAGCACTACGCGGACACTCGCGGGAAATACGCGACTCCGCCGAGACGGCAATACTGCGGGCAAATGGGAAGTCAAACGGACTGGGACTCCTTTCTACCGAGAATAATTTAACTCCACACTTAGCTTGAAAACTATACTAAGATTTATTTTAAACCGACAGCAACGCACGCACGTCCAGATCGGTGACCGGGTGGATATCAACTGTCCCTATTCTCATCTCGGTTCGACTGTCTACTTTTATCTACTCAACAGAGAAAACAACAAGTGAGCAATATAAAGCCTATTGTCCCAGCTACGGGTCATTTGCATTTAAGTACTGTGTAGCAGATTGAGATGGTTCACGGGTACTAGGGTGGTGCATTATCTAGGAGTTTAATAAATATAATTTCATAAGAATACTGGTCAAACTTGATAACTAACAGCCGTCTCGGGAATAACGAATGTTTTTATTTCTAGATTCATCTTGGCTTTTTATCGAAAAACCCTTTGATTTTTTTTATCAAGCACTGTAATGTGCTTCTTGACATGTGCTTCACAAAACTCATTATATTTTAAAGGAATAAATGTTTTCAATTCGATGCCAAGACACATTAAACGTGCACCAACACTTTCAGAATTTAAAAGACTATGTATTTCACACGTTAAAACTGTATTTTGAGCAGCAAGCGTATTTTTTTTTTTTTTTTTTTCAAATATTTATGAAGATTGTTTTACTACTATAAAACGGATTATTTTGTGTGGACCATTTCTTGTACATTTATGTTGCTTTTTTTGTAAAAATGAAGAATGTATCTGACGAAGTTCTTTACAAACGGATTATAATGAGTTGGCTATTTTATTTTTAAATTTTATTTTTTCACATTTACAATACTACAATACTCACTATTTTGTTCGCCATAATGATGATGATGGAAATTTGTATAATGTTGTATTAGTTTAAAAAAAAAATAATAAAGAAAGTAGTCTACAATTGTTTGTGCCTCGCGCGCGGTATACAGATATGATGGACTTCTTTTTGAATTCGTAAAAAAATTGGCCTTTGATGCTTTAGATGGTACTATGAAATAGCAGCGAGTTGTCTGGCTGAATGTCGGGGAATTCTTCGTCAATTCTTTTGTGGTTGAAAGTAAAAGTTTGACTAATGCCGGTCCAGGATTTTTTCGGTTTGGAAATTTTCTCGATCTCCCTGATTGGGGATATCCTTGGTCAGCCCAAAACTAAGGTGGCGGTTCCATTAGTGTTGGAACCTCTGACTCTGTAGCGGGCAGGATCGGATATTGGCTTGTCTTTTGATAATGTCCTTTAACTGGATTCTGTGATCTGAATTGCAACAGAATTTCCTGATCGCTGGGACTACTTGCGAACTTTTGTGGTTAACATCAAAGCTTTTCATAATTATGTCGCTGTGAAGCAAATGGATACTTTTGAAGAAATTTATATCTGTAAATAAAATCAGTTCGTTTTTTTTTGCATAACTGGTTTGAATTGTTACCAAATTAATTATCTTAGAGATAAAATCGTCTAGCTCAAACCTTTGTAGGGGTAAGGGCGGGACCATCATCATCATCATCATTTATTTATTTATTTAAAAAACCGAATAAACTTGACAGAGCGCGATTGCACTGGTCCACTTTGTCGCTCTGCCTAGTTTTTTCGGCCTTTTGAGATTCGGCCTCTCGTGATCCCGTACTCCCATTTAATCATCATTATATTATTCATCAAATTTCAGATTAACCAACTTGGCCATTAGCTATGGAAATCGATTGAAAACTGTTCGTTACTTTCAAAGTGGTGACCGAAAAATTGTGAGTTAAACACAGATAAACACAAAATTTCAGTTACTTAATGCTTCATCAAAAATAAAGCGGGCCGCAAGGTAGATGTCATCATCTTATTTCTATTAAGAAAAACGTTAACTATTATAAATTAACTTTGTTTATTAAATAATTTAAGACCTAGTTAAAATAAATATTCAAACAATCCCTAGCACATCACTGAAGCAAAATTTAACAATCGAACGTCACAATTAACACTCACATTCCTTCCTCACAGGTAACGTCTAAACGAGATCGTCATCATTTATCCGCCGATTTGGTTTGTCTTCCGTACTGTCCGTTGGTTTCGGTTTCAAATTCCTCAAAACCGGTGGCGGAGTTCGGCTTGGTTCCGCTGGCTGATTTTTCGCCTTGGCTGGCATCCAAACGAATACTCGTGGCTTTTTCTCGCCCATCTGATGTTGCATGTACAATTGGTATGGCGTCGGCCGCTGCTCGGGAGTCACTTCCAGGTCATTGTCCAACTCGTTCAGAACAGTAACGTGATAGAAAATCTGCGTTGGTCTCCTTACTGGACAGGCTGGTGAACGTTTCGGATCGTTGCTTCGACGTGAGCTGGAAGATGGCGATGAGAGCGGTTCCAGTGGCGTCGTTATGGGGAACCAATTTGGAGTACTTCCAGCCGAGATGGCTTCCGGTATGATGGGGCTATCGACTGGTATCACTTCCATTTGTTCGAGGTAAGTCTTCCACTGCGGGTACATCAGTAAGTCTTCCTCGTTATCTTCGTCGATTGAGCAGGATAGATCTTCTTTCTGCTGGACGCAAGGATTGTCGGCATCCCTAGTCGGACTGGAGCTTCGTCCGATCGGGACGTTGTTGTTCTGCTTTAGAAACTTCCGCTCCATGTAGAAACTTGCATCTGACTGTTTAATCTCACTGATTCTGGCTAAAATTTTCTTCTCTACTTCAAAGCTGTTACGTAATTTACAGCTTTTGCTTGAATGGTCACTTGCAGTAGAGCAATCCTGTAGCTTGGTGTAATGTTCACTGTGTCTTGCTATACAGGCCGCGATCAACTTACGAGCGGATTCCTTGTCTTCAATACAACTTCCACTTGCTCCCATGATTCTAACTTAAAACTGTGCTGTTCGTTTCAGTGCTACTGAATGAATGTAGCCGCTCCATTGATGAGCTTGCCATTATATCGGACCAGAAATAGTTACCTAAAATCTCTGATGTTGCAGGTAATGAACATCTCCATTCATTCAAAAACAACAGCGAATGGGGCTTCCCACAGGAAAAGACATTGATGATCGTCGATCGCTCAGAACAAACAATAACTTATTTCATACCTATCACAAGGAGCAAAGTTGTTGATGCCTGGCGCATGCCTTCGAGTGGCTGCCATAAATCGAAGAAGCGATTAACAGGAAACTATTTTTCGGTTTCCATACTTTCAACGCAGGCAGCTGGAGAGTCGAGGATTACCAAGGACATTATCGTTTTTCCAAACAATCATTTCTCGAGTAATTCATGATTAGGGCCTTAAAGCCAATTGTGAAAAATTAGTTTTAATCTCAAAACACGGTTGCGAATTTAAAACAGGATCCGCTAGATGAATGTTTGCTCTACCATTTGATGTAGTTGGACTCTTGTGATTCGTTAGAGATCAACGTTTGGAGTCGTTGTTTACAATTGGTATATAGGCCCTAATCATGAATTACTCGAGATTGACCTCCGTTTCTGTGATGTGGTCTCGCTTCCTACAAATAAAAACATATTTCCTAGCAATCAGCAACCTTTGAAATAGTGGCGCCGGAAGAAACTTCCGGGTTAGTATGAAATCCCACTAAAATATTATTGGAAGCAAACCAGTGACAACAAACCTAACGACATAACGACGGTGCTGATCGATTGAGAGTCAAAACAAAAATAATCGTTATGATCAGATAGGTAGAACCCCGGTAAAACCACGTTGGCGGCGTACGGCGACTGTCTGCATTTCATCAATGAAATTCTTCCTAGGGAAAACCCCCATTGACGAATGCACATCTGTCTGTTCTCAAGTGGGTGCACCGCCCAGTCTCCATTGTATCGATAGTCTGCAAGAAACGCCTATGCTCCGAAAAAAAAGAGGGACAATGTGATCAGTAATTCGCTTCGTACCTGGTTCAGGATGCCGAAATATGAATGAGTTTTGTGGCTTCAAACCTTTGTCGAACGGTGTGCCGTCAAGAGTTTTTTTTTTGGGATGTGTTTGGATTTGTTTTCATTCATGGATTTATGGCCGGTAGTCAAACTGCTCTAATCTTATGAATCATCGAATGCAGTCGGTACCGGCGAGAGAATAGTATCATTCGGCCTCATAATGTCCGCTTCTGAAATAATTATTTCTAGTGTTGATTTTTGTACAATGTTAAGGAATTTATTGTCTGGTAAGGATTCCGGTCTTTGCTTTCGTCAGTATTGAAAGGCTTCACACAAAGCGTCGAGCCCGTTTCCGCTTAATCACCCAAATTTAAAAAAAAAATCTAATTAATTATAGTTTTTTGATCAGTTGCATTTCTCTTGATAGAAAGTATCCTTAGTTAAGTAGGGTTTGAAAACAAAAGTTCGAATAGCACTGGCGGTTACTGAAAAGTGTTTGCAAATGCTAGTTAGCCAATCAGAAACACCATAAAATCAGGATAAATCACGTTTGGGAACGTCCATTAATTACGTCACGCAAAAAATGACTTTTTATAACCCCCCCCTTGTCACGTTTTTTGTATGGACCTTCAAATTTGTTTGTATGGATCGTCACGTTTTCCCAAACCACCCCTCCCCCCTTACTGCGTGACATAATTAATGGACCTTCCCTTTTCATTCAATTTGCTCGCCATCCCTGTTACTGTCATAATGAACTTGTGTGAAATTATGCATACCCGACGTCAGTACCAAAATATTTCATAATCTGCACTTTCCCCATTCGCTTTTGTAGAAATATTTGAAGGAATTATAATGTTAATTTGTGTGTTAAAAGATAGGACAAATATTTTCAATATGGAACAAAACTAGTAACTTCAACTTTTTAAATTTCTGTCACAAAGTTTAAAATCCTATCATTTTTCCTAACACTAAGAATAACGTTCAGTATATTTCCATAAGAAAAACAAAATCACTAAAAATTGATAAGTGACTGCTATTCGAATAGTGGCAATGTAGGCGATTTCCAAAGCAATGGCTGCTTTATTCAATTGATTATCAAACGCAATGCATGACATTTCAACACATTATTTTATTTGTCTTTGAAGGCAGAATTAGATTAGAGCTGAGAAGATGTTTTAAAATTGGGAAGTACCATACTGCCCTGGGATGCATAGTTGACGTAACCACCATCAGTATGGTTGTTGAGAAAACGCGTTTTTCCGGGTTTAAGCTGAAATGCAATGTATACCAACAATTATGGCCAAATGTTCTGTCCATTTGATGAAGTTTTACTAATAAAAGTGGACCAGCAAGATAATTAGAATAGTTTCATTTTTTTATCATCTTTAAAACGCATACGCCAACTTATGCGAATAAATAGTCATATTTTTGAACGTTTATTCTCATAGTTTGGCGTAAAAACCAGGCTGCTGTGTTCTGAATAAAATGTCGTTCATTAGGCTATCGCCGGTTGGCTTCACAAAAGTTTCAACCAGCAAAGCTCCCATTTGATTTTGACGATATCTACCATCGGACTTATGTTCGACTCTTTCAAAGAGCGTCTGTTGAAAAAAAGCAATAATGTTGCAGTTACAGTTTCTACTGTAAGATGGTGTTGAGAGACCTGAACATAAAATTTACCCAACTGGGGCATAAAAAGTGCGAACGTAGTCAAGCCTATCGTGATCACGAAGAGCAGACAGGGCACTCTGCTAAAGCTGATGATAATGAACAGTGAGTATCAACAACGAACGAAGTTCAATGCGAGTTGTGTTTGAGTTGGAAGGATCACGTATCATGAGCAATTGCTGAGCGAGATGAATATGATAACGATCGGTCAAATGCAAAAATCAACAAGTCAGTTTTCTCTGTTGATCTGCAAAAGGTAACCTTTTATGCATATCAGTCGTTGTGAATTATTTATATCTCATTTTATGACTGTGGTGGTCCAGTTTCCAAATATGGAATCATTCAAATAAGTTATTTTTTGCAAAAGAATCGTCTCATTCATCGAAACATTTGATCCCCTTGAAGGCTCTCTAAATGTACCCGCTTATACCTACTTGTGGAACAATGTGATTGCAGGACGGAAAGCTTATCACATTTCCAGTGTTTTTTTAAATAAATTTTTCGTTTCTCTTGGCTCAAACGCCGTCGTTACTTTGTGGCTGGACAATTGTTCAGGACAAAACATAAAATGGGATTTAATGGTGCTGTTGGTTTTACTCATCAACTCGCCTATAATTGAAAATGCTCAAATTAATTTGAAGTACCTTGAGCCTGGACATAAAGGGTGTCCACGATGAAATTGCCACACTATGAAATTGCTCTAACTTTTTAACCGTTGGGTAGAATTTAATGAAAATTTGGATGGATTTAGTTCATAGTGCATTATTCACATTAAAGTCCTGTGATCAAAACTCGCGGAAATGGAGTCGAAAGAACAGCTCGTGCGTGATAAAATCTTGCGCATTCATCACGAGAACAAGGATCTCTCGCATCGTTCCATCGCTAAAACGTTGGGAATCGCGAATTCTACGGTGTCGCGAGTGATTAAGCGGTTCGAGGAACGGTTGACCACCGATCGGAAGCCCAGAAGTGAAGGAAAAAGTATTCCGTACAACACCAAAAATCTCAACCGTGTAGTTGGGGCTTTCAACCGAAATCCGAACGCCTCCGTTCGGGATGTGGCTAAGAAGCTGCACCTAAGCCGAATTTTTGTCCAGAAGGCCAAAACTAAGGCTGGGCTTCGAACGTTCAAGGTACAAAAGGCCCCTAATCGTGACGAGAAGCAGAACAAGTCCGCCAAAACCCGTGCCAGGAAGTTGTATCTCAACATGCTGACGAAAGTTGAATGCTGCATCATGGACGACGAAACATATGTGAAGGCCGACTTCAAACAGATCCCCGGCAACCTGTTTTTCATGGCCAACGATAAGTTCAGCGCTCCGGAGCATGTCCGCATTCAGAAGATGTCCAAATTTGCGAAGAAATTCCTGGTTTGGCAAGCCATCTGCACGTGCGGGAAGCGGAGTGCACCTTCCGTGACCCAGGACACGATGAACGGACAGGTGTACATAAAAGAGTGCCTCCAGAAGCGGCTGCTTTCTCTCCTGAAGGCCCACAACGTCCCAACAATCTTCTGGACGGATTTGGCCTCATGCCACTACTCCAAGGACGTGCTGAAGTGGTATGCGGACAATAAGGTCAATTTCGTGCCGAAAATGTTCAACCCTCCCAACACTCCGGAGCTCCGCCCCATTGAGAAGTACTGGGCGATTATGAAGCAGCACCTTCTTAAACGACCTAAGTTAGTGAAGACAGTCGAGGAACTGAAGAAAGTATGGGTTTACATGCAAAAAACGGTTGATTCACAGGTTGTGCAGAATCTTATGGCCGGGGTTAAGGCCAAGGTGTGGGCATTTGCGTATGGACTGTAAATAAAATACGAGTAAAATGGTAAAATAAAGTTTAATAGTTATTTCTCAATCCCTGAAAATTTGATGGCAATCGGATGAAAACTCGAATTTTGCGAATCAATTTTGTGTGTGGCAATTTCATCGTGGACACCCTTTACTTATATGTCAGCGGATTCATTTCATGCATCGGTTGGACATACAATTAGAATAAGTAATGCATTTTAGAACCTGTAGCTAATCCATTAAATTAAGATCGGAAGGGGATTGAAAATATACATTTTTTGGTAAACATATTGTGGTGGAAAACCATTTGCTGAAAAGACGTTGCCAATGCTATATACTACAAGAATACCCTCTTGTGCCTGAAAAAAAATTGATCGCCTAGCACTTCCACATTTGTTCACTGAGAGCTTTCTATGCCAAAGTTGCCATTTATACATTCATATCATTGTGTGGCCAATACAACGATACTCTATGCCCAGGGAAGCCGAGAAAATTTCTTACCTGTAAATTTTAATGGACCGTACCAGGAATTGAACCAAGGCACCTTCAGAACGATCTTGCTTTGTAATCCTACGCGCATACACGCAGAGCTTTCGAAGGCCCTCATGAAGGCCGAGGTGGTGTTATGGCGGCCGTTTACTCGGAAAGCTGTGAGCTTCCGGAACGTGTACAATAAATGATGACGTCAATTTCAACACCCACTTGTTAGTTCCTTTTGCAACTTTACTACCTGTGGTTTTGATTATATATCAAAATTCCAGGCTCATCCCTTTTCCCTTACTCGCCAAGGGAACAAATCCATCAATTCAATCCCATTTTCATCTCCAGATGTCTATGAAGGCAGTATCCCCACTGATCGTAAGGAACCGACCAGGTGTTTCCCAGATGTTGATAGACGGCAAGTATGCATGTAATCTCTAATCTGCTTTCTCTGGTGCATTCAACTTCGCTTACAGCCACCCGTGATGTGATATTTGGAGAGACGTCTTTCATGCGACCAAATGGTGCTTACGCTAAACCGTTCTTTTCAATTTATTTCACAATTTTTCGAAGAAACTTTTTTTGTTTTTACTTGGAGGCAATGTATTATAGGGTAAAGAATGCAAAAACACCAAAAAGTGAATTTTGGTCGTCTTGGCGCTTGCGTCAACTATGCATCCCAGGGCAGCATATATTAATTCTTGCAGCAAGCGTCGTCGTGGACGATTCAGTATTGCGGAAGCTGTCACGTTTTCTTTCCTGTTTCTCTACTAGCAAATTCCCCTATCATTCGAAAAGTTTAAGTTTATTATGAATTCGATGATTTTGTGGATTCGACTACAGTCGTTTTGCTTTTAAGGTGGTGGCCAGGCTGCGGATGTCTTGTTGCACAGGGATTGGAGGATTTTATTACGTGGAACTTCTACACCAAAGCAGGAGTAAGTACACGGACCTGGATTCCCGTTTTGATAATAACACCTATTGTCATTTAAAACCCCTGGCTGATCTCCTCGCTTTTAAGAAACTTTAATTCCATGTAGAGTATTAATTATGCACGGATTTCAATTATTTTATTTTTTGTTTGTTGCTGACTAACCAAACCGTCGAGTCCAAGGGACCTTATTCTCTGGTCTAAGTCACTGCGATCATCTGGTTGGGCTACATTCGCCTCTTTTTACTCTTCTTACACCAAAAGAAGGGTATAAAGATCGCTTGGAACAGTGTTTCGACTCAGCTCGATGAACTTAGCACATATCTGTGTGTATGTGCGTGTCTTATGTCACATCGGTTTCTCAGTCGTTCTTGAATCGATTACAGATTTTATGGCAGTAAATGAAAGCTGCAACATTCCCATTAAACGCTATTAGGGTAAGAGGATGTAATGTTAGCTAGCTCCTTCATTCGGCCTATGTACCAAATGTGTCATCATTTTAGCGATAATCAACAAAATCTTGTTGCTATTAGCATGATAGATGTAATCCAAAGCAATTGAGACAATATTAATCATCTTATAGTTGTTCACTTTGTTACTGGCTAGCCAGATGGGCTAGCTTCTAGAATGCCCCTAACCTCTGGTCTAAGCCACGGAGGTCGTCTGGGGTGGGCTACACTCGCCTCTTTTGTCTCAAGGTCGGCTCTTCGCTGTCGTCACTGATCAGAAGGACAAAACACCACTCAATTCTTTTTAATTAACTTTTATAAATGTACTCACTCGATGTGTGTGTGTATGTAGTGTGGTCGTGTGGCTGGCCAGCGATGACGGGATCTGCTGCGGTGGGGTTTCTCGGCGGCGGTGTTGCTGCTGCTCGGGTCTCGATCGCCTGATCAAGGGTGGCTTGGCGGATGTGCTCGGCTCGTTACCCGACGGGTGTCGTGTCGGGTTTTGGGGTTACGTTCCCTGGATATGCGGTAGCTCGATGTCGGCGGTCGTAGCAAGGTTTCCGATCCGGCTCAAGATTGGATTGGGGTGGTCACTCGTCGCTCGATGGACGTCGCGGCGTGGCTCGATCGGATGGTCAGTGTCGCTTGGAAACCTCAGTTTCCACAGCGAACAAAGGACGCTTACGGAATTGGTGCAGGTGACGACACACGCTAACGGCGGCTTATCGGCGGCTTGACGATGGCCGTAGTCGGCCGGCAATGCCTCTTTAGCCCGTAAATAATGGGTCCTGCGGGGATTTAAGAGGTGGTCTTAGGGTTGGGAATTTGCTACTGGGTTTAGTATTAGTATACCTGACTACGATTTAGCAATAGCTAATGGCAGGTTCTTTTCTTCACTTCACTTCTTAACAACTCTTTTTAATAGCTATATTCACTTTTGGGTTTAAGATTTAGGCTCTGCCTAGCTAGGCAGCTGATGTAGAAAAGACCTTTCGATTCTTCTTGTCCCAGTAGCTTCCCTCGTAACCCGAGAACCTCTCCGCCTCTTTCCCAAATTTCCACCACCCCTCGTCCATATCCTTCTTTCAATGCCAATGCCCACCTTATCCTTACTCCATCCCGTTACGTTTTTTGATGTGTATTGATTTGTGGAAGTGTGTTATAATATTTTGGCTTTAATTTGACCGTTGGTGTGGAAGTGAATCTTATTACCTAGATTTTATAATCACTTAAATTAGACAAACTTGTATACAAGTAACTGTTATACAGTTTGAACGCATTCATGACGAACTCTACTATTCCTATTACTCACTCTCTTAAATATCTCCTGCTTTTCTCGCTCGGGACTGGCTTAGTAGGGTAGAGGAACCAAAACGGTAACACTACCCCACACTCCCCGTAAAAATAAATTGATTTATCGATTTATTTTTCAACAATTAATCCGCGGTTATCAATTGATTTTCAGAACCTCAATGTTCTATCCATGCACCCAGGGTTGAGTATTGCCTTTTGCAAATTTCCGAAATCCGTAAGAGCAAATATTTCAGCGCCATTGTGTGCTGCAAATAGATCTTCTTGTCAGCTTTACACAAGAATCCATTTACCAACGCATTTACCCTTTTTCTTGATTGATCGGCCTTTTCTCCCGAAATCTCAACCAAACAATTGAGAGGATGAATACTGACCGAACTCTACCTATGATCTCCTTAGAGCTATACGTGATGAGGTTTAACTCAAGCGAACTATTGGCCTGACGGTTGTGGTTGGAGAAGTTTTTTGTTTGCTAGTATTTTTTTTTTCATTTTTTTTTTGACTGTGAAATAGTAGGAAAATTATAGATTTGTGCTGCCTGATTTCATTGGAAAAATAATAACCCGTTTAAAATTTTTCGTTACACACCGGAATTGTTGCATTTAACATTTGTGATGCCCTTGACCGGATTCCCTCCTAATGTGCGAACTACGATTTCAGTAAGCCCTGAACTATAATCTTTCCAAATATAATTACTTCGGAAATTGAAATTAAAAGAATAAAGGAATCCGATTGCTGGAAACCAAAACTAGACCCCGACAATCGAAAATCAAATAGACTGACCTTGAACTTCATCACACTCTAGAACTTCTCTTTCTCTCTCTTTCTTTTTCCCTTACACTAATACTATGATATACAATTTATACATATGAAGAACACTCTATATTATCCTACAAAAACCATATTAGTATACCAAAATGAATCGGGGAAATAATTTGAACTAATGGTCCCAAAAAGGAACAAAAAAAAAAACAAATCAAACTTGTTATCTTATACTATTTTACGCGAGTAATCAATAAATTTTATTTTTGGAATCATCGGTTTCAGGGATTCCTGGTCGGATATCCGCCGCGGAAAAGACTCCAATGTTTTTACCTGAGCTATCCATTAGCTCATATGAACTTGTTCCACGACGGGCCATAACTGTACAGGGAATGTACGAAGGTCCCAACTTTGCGTTGTACGCATCTACTGCTGAGGATTGAGTGAAATTTCGTCGGAAAACCTTTTCCCCAACTTGGTAGACAGGAGCGGATTCCGATATGCAAGTATATTTCAGGCACTCTTCTCGTGTGCTTTCTCGAGATTTTGTAAACCGTTTTGAAAATCGCCTGATCAATGTTCAGTTTCTGACTAATTCTCTCCCTTTCGGTGAGCTCTGCGTGTCTACATCTAACTTGTGTTCATCCCCATCAGCCACGATCTCGTGCCCGTAGAGGATTCTATACGGTGTGAAACCCGTGGATGAGTGTCGAGTGTTATTGATCGTGAACTCAATCTCGAAGATACGAGTATCCCACAACCGTTGATTGGTCTTCACGTACGTACGTATGCACGCGTTAATACTGCGATTTAGTCTTTCGACGGGGTTCGCCTGAATTCCGTGATGGCGTGCGTTAGCCCAGTGCTGAACGTGATATCGTTCGAGGAAATTTATTGAACTCTTTGCTGAGGAAACAGCTGGCGTTATCCGTGATCAGAAACTCCGGCACTGAATATCTTCGGAACCAGTGCTGCTCTACCAGGCGAATGACGACATCAGAGGATATTTTCTTAATCTGGAATGGCATCGTCCACTTGAGAACATGTCCATTAGAACGAGAAGGTGCGTGTTGCCAGATTTGCTACGTGGCAATGATTGGATAAAATCCATCGCGAGGATTTGAAACGTGCAGTGGTCCACGATTGTTTACCCATCTCCGGGTGTTGTGAAACGTTTGTTGGTTTAAATTCTTTGCACTGTTGGACAGCTCTGCAACATATTTCTTGACCGAAGTAGCAGATTCAGTCGGAAATATCGCTGTCGCTCCTTTTCAGCAACTTTTCATAGCCTATGTGAAAGCGTAAGTGTGTTCTTTGTGAAGAATTTCCTTGCGCAGACTTTCCGGCACGCAGAGCTTCCATTCGTACCGATAATCGAAAACTTCTGTTTTCGTCGATATGAATTTGTACAATTTCCCGCTAACGGTAACAACTTCCGCGTAATTTTCGGTTTCTTGAACTTTTGGGGCATCATGATTTCACTGGTTATGCTGAACAGATGATCTACACGATTTCAAGTGATCTAATTTTGGCTTAATTGAATCGATAAAGCAAGTAATGCAGTCTGGATGTGTAGAACATAGTTACACGTTACATACTAACTGTTCACATAGCTAAAATAACAATGATTTTACAAGAAAATCGTAGACCCAATGTGGGGTACATATTTTTTTGTAGGTTCCTAACTATGGCCTGTTGTATCAATAACGTAGTAAAAAGGTTGTTATTGGTAAAATTTCATGTGGAAATGCATGAATTTGCGGTTGTTTAAATTCAAGTGGCTCATCTAAACATAAATTGAAGAGGCAAAGTCATTGTATTGTGAATTATAATGGTTTCATTAATGAATGGCTGATAAATCATATATGAACATCATTTAAGTGTTTCGAGGCAGTTTTAGTTTAGTTTGTGTTGTGAAATGTTAAGTAAATCCAGTACAGCTTACAATGCATTAATTCATAAAATTTGAAAAAAAAAAACGTACAAAGACTGCATTTAGTAATAAATCCAGCGAATGGGACGAAGTTGCATCCACGAATAGACCCAACTTGGTGCTTATAGACCGATATTAAATCCACATCCTTCGAAAGTTTATGGCATTATAAAAAATAGTTGTGTAACTGTTAGTTATACATGCTACCAGATGTCTTATCAAACTTATATTTGCTAGTATATAACTAGTTGAATCTCGCTTACAGCTCTAAAACTGTACGAGTTATAATAAAAAATGTGATCGCTGTTTACATAATAGGCGTCTAACGTTTAATAAATAACATAACAATTAATGTATGTAAACCCAAAAATGGTGGTAACCATTAATTATACTGGTGGGGACCAGTATCGCATCGCTTCACGGTGTTTTCTCTCCGAGGTTTCTACGTTGGAAACGACGAGAAGAAACGTTACTGATCGTCAGTCGGTGCGAATCAAAGCATCAATAAACAGAGTGCACAGAATAGATCGCTAGAATAACTATACAAGCCACAGTGGTACATGAGCGTCTTTCCATGCGTCAATTTTTGCCTGTTGAAGTTGCGGACTTGTTCCGTTACTACGACCTACCCCGCAGTGGGATGTTAGGCAAAGATTGACGTCCATGGTTCGAGTACCATTGGATACATGCCCTTTCGCTCAATTTTCAAAAACATCCATTAAATTTTCCTACCTGCCGCACTCTGACGAAACTTTCACTTTCTCTTCACACCTTTCATTCTAGCCAAAAAACATTAATGTTCAATCTTGGTGCCTCATGGTGATGAGCGAACGTCTCCTTCTACAAACACGTCTGGTTATCTCGCTGTCTGCAATCTAAATAGAACGACCAAAGGAGAGTGGCGTCTAAGGTGAGCGTTGTTTAAGCGTTTTGCTTGATCGGTCGAACACTACAGTTCTTTCCCCTAAAAATTTCACTGTATTTAAAATTAATATATTATAATTATCAATCAGATCATTTTTCTTATTGCCAACACTAAAATTCAATTCATGTTTTTCTTTCCAAAACATACATTTCAGTCTGTTAAAGCTCATATTAGTAATAGTAAATATACATTTTAATTGTTCGAATCCTTTTACATGGATAAATCATTATCTTTATCTAATCCGAAATTTTGAAACATATTCTCAAAACTAATACGAGCTATAATTTTAGTCTTCATAAACGTAAACAAGGCATGGTTGACCAGATATGCTTACTGCCGAAATCATCATGCATGGATAATCATGTTCCTCATCTTCCGAATCCCTAATGCTAAGGCGTTTAAAATCATAACTATTAACTTGGTTTCCCTCATCTTCTACAAAATTCAAAGATCTCCGATTTGCTAGCTTGGGACAATTTCGTTTCACATGCCCTTTGTTACAATAATTGCATATAATGTTAGCATGCTGATTTTTTGCTCTGTAATTACGGCGTTCTTGATAGTCAGTTCTCAGTTTGTTCTCATAATAATTTCTACGATCATACCGGTTGCTACTACTTGCCCGTGCTCCCTATTTGGTGATCTACTTCGACTGCGGTAACGCTGGTTATATCCGCTCGAACCTGACCTACCGCTGTTGAAATTCTCTTGCCGAGCTCTATCTCCCAAACGATATTGACAGAGTTTATACTTCGCTGCTCATCATCTCGTTCTTTAACCTCTTTCGCCCAAAGGTAAGCCAGTTCGGTCCGGACAACCAGTTCTTCAACTTCTTCCAATGTCATATTATCCTTTATAATTTTGTCTTTAGCTGCCTCATCCTTATGTGCACGGAACCCACAAGGACTTGCCAACAATTTAAGACCTAATACCTAATTTTCCGAAGGCTCATCAATACCTTGTATACGAGCATTAAACTTATGTCGGTATAACATGTTTGGCTTTGTTTTATCTAACCGCTCTTTCAACTTGATTATCATTTCATTATAGTCAATTGATGCTATGGTAGCCCCCAAAAATATTAATTCATCCTCCTCGAATATTACAGGCTCGCTTAGGGTGATGAAATGATTTTTCCTCTTGCCCTCCGAAATATTATTCAAGACGTACAAAATATCCATACGTTCCATATAATCACTGAAACTTGAGCCACACACATAGACGTCTACCGTTCCAATCAAATAAGACATTTTTTTTCAATCGCAGCAACAATCGATCAAAACCCCCTAAAAGCAAACGGAATTGTTTAAATGATTCTAAATGACTTACTTCAAGTAGTTACTTGACCAGGCTTACTCTTTGCTTATGCTACGCAGCGTCTCACCTACGCTGATTCAGTAGTGTTGCTATCAGTCTTATTAAGGAGAGATAATACGCAGAAGAATGTACAACGTCCTTCTAGTTCGATCGTATATTTGACAGAACATTACCATATTAAAGATTCAGAACAGAGTACACTCATATAGAGTTAACATGAACAGGGGTAATAATCATTTGGATTCTTTAGATAAAGCCTGAATAAAACTTTGACTTAACATATCATACTCTGATCTTGCTAAAAGTCATGCTCATTAGATTCAAAAGCGTGGATTTTCCAGGCAACTCAGCATTGACTACCTATAAGTTTCATGCGAAAATCAAACGATAACTCATGAAAACAAACGGAACCAGATGAATGAACGTTCAATTTTCAAAATGCTTTGATATTTATTTATGTAATCACGAATTTCGAAATGTCAGAAATGAAATTCAATCAACCACAATGAATATCAATTACTCGCCGGGATCGAAAAAAAATGCAAGGGCAGACCAGTCTAGGGTATTTCCAGACAACATTGCCAGCATCTATTGCTCTGGAACCCCGATGATTGCAGCCTGGTTGTTCCATGTTTGTGTTGATGTTCAAAATCACTTAATAATAAAATCATAACAAGGAGGTGATATTAAGATTTTCATCAAATGAAATTCATGCTAACCGATTGATAATCAAAACAACAGTGACGGCAGATTTTGACCCGCACTTAGAGCCGACTTCGTTCATTGAAGCAAACAAAGTCAGATTGGCGAAGTGACAGCGGTAACCCTGAAAACCGGAAAGCAAACATCGTATTACACTGGGATAATCATTTTCCTTCATGGATATTTTGCATGAAAAATCAAGGCACTGGTTGCTATCACCACTTACGTCCCAGTCGATGATTTTCTGAGCGTCGGTGTCTGCGTCGATCTCTCCGAAAAGGCTTATCACTGTTACTAGAAGTTGCTTTCACCACAGCTGTATCTCACCAATCTTAATCGATGTTCCCAAGATCTTATCGCACTCGCACTAACGTTCGTTAGAAGCGACTCTCACAGCTTCCAGATTCTTTAGAACTACAATCCGCTTTCCTCACACTTTCGAACCTTATCAATAGGAACTGCTCACTGATATACAGCTGCAACTCTACAATTGTTTTACTGTCCAATACATCCGCTACGCTATCTGAAAAGAGCGCTAGACCATGATTTGGGACTATGAAATGATGGCTTCAACGAAACAATTCGATTATAACCACGATTTGAATCAATTATTCTGCGAAGATCACCGCACTTTTCAATTTTTCAAGAACTTTTAACCATATCGAAATGCTCACGGATCAGATGCTACGGTGCTAATCCAGCTCACCGACGTCGCTTATTAAAAATGTACCACCCAATCCCCATACTGGAAATATGTAAGGCTTGTGTTGGACAAAATCTGGACAGATTAAATTTGGAATAAAACAAATTTGCTTTTAGTACAATCCAAGATACGTTTTTTTTATTCATTTAATTGCGTATTATTAGTCATCTTAAAATTAATTACAGTTACTTAATTTTGCTGCATGCAGAAACTACGATTTTTTTTTAGTTCACTCCAGCCATTAGGGTCTGCGCAGACTTCTCTACAACCAATTTAGCTGCTTTTGTCCAAAATTTTCGAATTTTTTCTATAGTTGTAGCTTGTTGTTTATATTGAGAGAGCTCTCTCTTCACGAGAGCCCAACACCGCTCAATAGGTCGCAACTCCGGACAGTTAGGTGGATTCGACAATTTCGGTAAAACATGGGCTGCATTCGCTTTATACACTGAAAATTTATTTTCGTAAAGTAGCTTTCACGCGTTTCGTATATATGGATTTTGTACATAGAACAAATGTCTCGTATATTGTATGACACATTCATAATGCTTTTTATCTGGTGAAATGCTATCATTACACTCATGTAAATGCACGAAATGACCACTTCGTGATGACCAGCCAATCCGCTGTTTTCTTTATACCGTACTGCATGTATGATGCAGTTGCTGCTGGTATGGGCGGAAATAATTTATCCATCCCAAAACAAAAATCAGCGCTGTCGTGAGCTATAACTTCATGCTCATTAATCAAGATTGTTCTCACGAGTCAGTGTGGCCTAGTGAGATCAACTACGGACTTAGAATCATCACTTTCCAAATAGTCAGGTTCGAACCCCATGTCTGAAACAATAAAAAAAACGCTGGATAATTCAACGCGATTGCGCTTTTTTTTTGTCGATTACATTTTGAGTCGATAGAAGTAGATCTGTCAGTCCTTCTGCAACCACCAGAGAGACGTTTTTTTGAATTTGGTGACAAAATATTCGTAGCTCTTTGCATTGTTTCGTCACAATGTACGAATGTTCTTTCTGTGTCAACAAAAGCTTCGTGCTTTTGACAGTTGCGCGATGCAATTAATTACGAATGTATCTTCATAAAAGAATGAATCAGTTTCCGCTTTCTTTCCGTTGCTGAAAACAACGAATGGTATAGTAAGAGCATTACTTTTGATTTTGTAATATAAACGAAAATTAACTTTCAGTGTACCATTCCAAACATGCTTGGCGTAGTGACAAGATGCCAAATCAGGCTAGAATAGTCATGGATGCGTAGGAATGGTAACAATCGCTTCTTTAGACATTCCTCACGGTATGTTTCTTTGTTTACCGTTCCAGAAGTGATGATGGCTTGCTCGAACACAGCTGGGTATTGCCTGCTAAACCAAATATGTTTTGGGAAACTCTAGGCCATTCCGTTGCATGGCAGGATAATAAAACATTCCGAGAAGCTGCTTAAAGTTTTCAACAGCACAAGTTCTACATCGCCCATCAATCACGCAGGAAAAATTCGTCAAATATTCGCGATACAACTTGCGAGCCTTGGTTTTAGCCGTCACATTCTGTTTATAATTACGGTTCGGTACAATTTTCACCTTGAACGACTTCATACCTTGTCGTTACCTTGTCGTTGCCAGTGTGCACGAAAGTATTATTTTTTCAACCGCAGTACGTACCGAAGATCTGGTCTCTTCTGCAATATTTGCTTCACATTCGCGTCCTTCTGGTGGTTCCTGAGATCCGTTTTTTTCGTTCCCAGCCTTCCTGGCTGTTGTGAAACGTGTATCGAAAGATTTAAAACGTTATGGACAGTGCTTGCAGGAAAACCAAAAGCTTCTTTGAAAGATTTCTTACCGACTTCTGTTCTGTTGGATCCGGATTATCATTGCAACCGCACAGAATTGTTTTTTGCACTCTGCTCTTCTTTCGACGCCATCTTGGGTCTAAGGGTTGCAATACTGGCCAGGAATTGGTTTCACACAACGAACAGACATACGTCCATGAGTCTGCGAAATATTTCTCACGTTTATGTAGTATTTCCAGAGATATACGTATTTGGGTCCTCACCCAGCTCAGTTCGGTGTGTGAGGCGCAGCTGGGGGCGACCCCGGCGATAGACGGTTAACATCCATACCTCTCACGCCAAAGTCACGAGTTCGGATAAGTCACGAAAATACCCAAAAAGGTATTTGAGTGACTACGACAGGAGATGAACCAGCCCAGGGGCTGAAAATTCCCGATAATAAAGGGAATAAAAAAGGCGCAGCTACAAAGCAACATCCTTGCAAAAAGTGGTCGGCCCGATTTCGGTCTGGTACTTGGAATTTTTCGTTCAGGAAAATTGCGCAATCCTCTGGGTATAGAGTGTTGTCTTACTTGCTGCGCAATAGACAATGCGAAAATGGTGCCTGACATCGAAAGCCTCTTAGTTAGCAAGTGGAAGTGGATTTCTCACTTGCCGGATGGCGAGCAATAAGCGCGAGTTAAATAATCTTGAAACGCCACGCTGAAAGTTAATTTTGGTTTATATTACAACCCACTCGAAAGTGAAGTATGGCATCAATCAGTCGCTGCTGTTCTCGGCAACGAAACCGATTTGTTCTTTTATGCCGATATCTGTAATCAATCGACTGGCTGCAACTGTCAAAAGCACGAAGCTTTGTTGGCACAGGAAAGAACATTCGTACACGGTATCGGAAGCCTTCTGCGAAGAGCTGGCGAATATTTCGCACTAGCAAAGTTAAGAAGAAACGTCTCTCTGGTGGATTGTACTGCTGGACTGACGGATCTACTTTATCGACTCAAAGTGTAATTGACAAAAAAAGCGCAACCACGTGGAATTGTCCAGCGTTTTTTTTATTGTTTCTGACCATGGGTTCGAACCTGAATATTTGGAAAGTGCTGGATTCTAAGTCCGTGGTTGATCGTCACTAGGCCACGCTGACTCGTGAGAACAATCTTGATTAATGAGCATGAAGTTATAGCTCATGACAGCGCTTTAATTTTTATTTTGAGATGGATCAATTATTTCCGTCCATACCAGCAGCAACACCATCATACATGAGTACGGTATAAAAGAGAAACAGCGATTGGCCGGTCATCACGGAAGTTCATTTCGTGCATTTTACAAACAGGTGTAATGATAGCAATTCACCAGATAAAAATGCATTATGAATGTTTCATACAATATACGAGACATTTGTTCTATGTACAAAATCCATGTTTACGAAACGCGTGAAAGCTACTTTACGAAAATAAATGTTCAGTGTAAGAAAGAAAGAACGCATTTAGGGGTGCCCAGAATTTTGCTCGTGTTGGCCCAAAATTACATCTACATATCACAATCTCATAGACTTACCCTTAAGATGATAGCTTTTGATGTAACACAAAAACTTTAGTATGGCGACAACTTCGCAAAACCTGGTAACAGGTCGCCCGAAGCGTTTTTTTTTATTATAAATTTTCCTGGGCAACATTGAAAAAAAAATCTAATCTTTCAAAATTAGATAAAACCTAATCCTTTCACATTTTCCCAGATTCTTTAGAGTTCATAGTATAAGAAAAAAAACATTGTTATGGCATGCTTTGTGCCTATTTTCTTTGTTAAAAAAAACAATTCTCTATACAGAGATTTTTTGGGAACATTTTAGAATTTAATCAGAAAAAGTGGGTATCGAACAGAAGGTATTTTTTCCCCTGTATTATCGAGATTTCCAAGCTCGGGGTGGTTGATCTCCCATTGTGTAGTAACTCAAACACCTCTTTGGTTGTTTTTCGTAACTTGTCCGGGAGTGAAATTTGAACTCGTGACTTTGGCGTGAGAGGTATGGATGGTAACCATTAAAGGGCGATACGGTCAAAATTTGGTCAATATCAACTTGACGTATTTCTTTCAATTTTGCATTTAAAAATCCTGAACACCCCTCATTTTGAAGGTGTGTGTGTAGAATGTTGCTCCTATTTTGATATTGGAATTCACTCTTCAGTTGTCAAAATGCCGTCCAAGCAAGAAGAGCAGCGTATCAAAATTTTGCTCGCGCATCGCGAAAATCCGAGCTACTCGCACGCAAAGTTGGCAAAATCGCTAAAAGTTGCCAAATCAACCGTTACAAATGTAATTAAAGTGTTTGAGGAACGTTTGTCGACAGCTAGGAAGTCTGGATCGGGGGAAATCGAAAACCGGAAGCCGCTGAGACGACAAAGAAAGTTGCCGGTAGTTTCAAGCGAAACCCTAACCTACTCTCCGAGATGCTGCAAATAAGCTGGGTGTATCGTCTACAACCATGCATCGAGCGCAAACAACGAGCCGAACTATCAGACTTACCAGAAGGTAGTGACTCCAAATCGCGATGATAAACAAATGATACGATTGCCAAAGCGCGATCCCGGAGGCTGTACCATGACGATGCTGACGGAGTTGTGACTGCGTGGTAATGGACGACGAGAACCTACGTCAAAGCGCGACTACAAGCAGCTTCCGGGACAGGAGTTTTATACGGCAAAGGGAAGGGGAAAGGTAGCAGATATTTTCAAGCACAAGAAAATGTCAAAGTTCGCAAAAAAATATCTGGTTTGGCAACCATCTGTACCTGTGACTTAAAAGCAGCATTTTCACAGCTTCCGGACCGTCAACCAGATATTTTTTTGCGAACTTTGACATTTCTTGTGCTTGAAAATATCTGCTACCTTTCCCCTTCCGCTTTGCCGTATAAAACTCCTGTCCCGGAAGCTGCTTGTGGTCGGCTTTGACGTAGGTTTCGTCGTCCATTACCACGCAGTCAAACTTCGTCAGCATCGTCATTGTACAGCCTCCGGGATCGCGCTTTGGCCATCGTATTTTGTTTATCATCGCGATTTGGAGTCACTACCTTCTTGTAAGTCGATAGTCCGGCTCGTTGTTTGGCTCGATGCACGGTTGTAGACGATACACCCAGCTTATTTGCGGCATCTCGGAGAGTTAGGTTAGGGTTTCGCTTGAAACTACCGGCAACTCTCTTTGTCGTCTCAGCGGCTTCCGGTTTTCGATTTCCCCCGATCCAGACTTCCTGGCTGTCGACAAACGTTCCTCAAACACTTTAATTACATTTGTAACGGTTGATTTGGCAACTTTTGGCGATTTTGCCAACTTTGCGTGCGAGTAAGCTCGGATTTTCGCGATGCGCGAGCAAATTTTGATACGCTGCTCTTCTTGCTTGGACGGCATTTTGACAACTGAAGAGTGAATTCCAAAATCAAAATAGGAGCAACATTCTACACACACACCTTCAAAATGAGGGTGTTCAGGATTTTTAAATGCAAATTGAAAGAAATACGTCAAGTTGATATTGACCGAAATTTTGACCGTATCGCCCTTTAATGAGTTTCACCATCCATGCCTCTCACGCCAAAGTCACGAGTTCAAATTTCACTCCCGGACAGGGTACGAAAAACAACCAAAGAGGTGTTTGAGTTACTACTATCGATGGAGATCAACCACCCCGAGCTTGGAAATCTCGACAATACAGGGGAAAAAATACCTTCTGTTCGATGCCCACTTTTTCTGATTAAAATTCTAAAATGTTCCCAAAAATCTCTGTATAGAGAGATTGTTTTCAACAAAAAGAAAAATGAGCACAAAGCATGCCATAACAATGTTTTTTTCTTATACTATGAACTCACAAAGAATCTGGAAAATGTGAAAGGATTAGGTTTTTATCTAATTTTGAAAGATTAGATTTTTTTCAATATTTGCCCAGGAAAATTTATAATAAAAAAAACGCTTCCGGGCGACCTGTTGCCGGGTCCGAAGTCGTCGCCATACTACAAGTTTTTTGTGTTTACATCAAAAGCTATCTGTCTTAAGGGGTAAGTCTATGAGATTGTGATATGTAGATGTAATTTTGGAGCCAACACGACAAAATCTGGGCACCCCTAAATACGTTCTTCTTTCTTACACTGAACATTTATTTTCGTAAAGTAGCTTTCACGCGTTTCGTAAACATAGATTTTGTACATAGAACAAATGTCTCGTATATTGTATGAAACATTCATAATGCTTTTTATCTGGTGAAATGCTATCATTACACCTTTTTGTAAAATGCACGAAATGAACTTCGTGATGACCGGCCAATCGCTGTTTCTCTTTTATACCGTACTCATGTATGATGGTGTTGCTGCTGGTATGGGCGGAAATAATTTATCCATCCCAAAATAAAAATTAAAGCGCTGTCGTGAGCTATAACTTCATGCTCATAAATCAAGATTGTTCTCACGAGTCAGCGTGGCCTAGTGAGATCAACCACGGATTTAGAATCAGCACTTTCCAAATATTCAGGTTCGAACCCCATGTCTGAAACAATAAAAAAAACGCTGGACAATTCCACGTGGTTGCGCTTTTTTTGTCAATTACATTTTGAGTCGATAAAGTAGATCTGTCAGTCCTTCATGCAACCACCAGAGAGACGTTTCTTTTTAATTTGTGACAAAATATTCGTAGCTCTTTGCATTGTTTCCGTACAATGTACGAATGTTCTTTCTGTGTCAACAAAAGCTTCGTGCTTTTGACAGTTGCGCGTGCAATTAATTACGAATGTATCTTCATAAAAAGAACAAATCAGTTTCGTTGCTGAAAACAAAGAATGGATTAGTGAATATTACTTTCGATTTTGTAATATAAACTAAAATTAACTTTCAGTGTAGCGTTTCAAGATTATTGCTTTCGCGCTTATTGCTTGCCATCAACTTAGTTATAAATCTACTTCCACACTTATTAATTAAGAGCTTTCGATGTCAGGCACCATTTTCGCATTACTATTGTGTGGCAAGTAAGATAATACTCTATGCCCAGAGAGTTGTTAAATTTTCCTGAACGAAAAATTCCAAGACCAGACCGGGAATCGAACCCAGCCACTTTTTGCATGATGTTGCTTTGTAGCTGCGCCTTTTTTTTTATTCCTTTATTATCGAGATTTTCAGCCCTGGGCTGGTTCATCTCCCGTCGTAGTCACTCAAATACCTTTTTGGGTATTTTCATACTTATCGAACTCGTGACTTTGGCGTGAGAGGTATGGATGTTAACCGATACGCCGGTCGCCCCAACTGCTTGACACACCAAACTGAGCTAAGGAGGACCCAAACACGTATATCTCTGGAAATACTACATAAACGTGAGAAATATTTCGCAGACTCATGGACGTATGTCTGTTCATTGTGTGAAACCAATTTTTGGTTATATTACAACCTTTTAGACCTA
>JASCZW010011795.1:0-30805 GCA_034211315.2 Aedes japonicus
CTGGGAAGTTCATGAGAATTTTGTCTGAAGTTCAGAGGAAACATACAGTACAAGTCCATAAATTCAATAAAAAGATGCAGAAATGTTTAAATAATCGCACATATAGCGAAAATGACATAATTCACTCTCTCATTACGTCTTCTCGTTGAAAGAAGTCTAATTTTGTAAAAAACAAATTACAGACTTTTATAGACATTCCCAGATATTTCAAATTTTTATCACAGATATTTGAAAAGAATATCTGGCATCCTGTTCATAACACTAACCCACGTGTTAGCATTGGCCACGTTAAGGTTCTTATAAGACCTCTTCGTAAGTCGTTTTCAGAGTAGAACTATATTGCCACGTCTTCTACCCGGAGGCGCTGGCTATGAATCAACGACCTCGTGTCGTTCTAGTTAGAATGCTGTAGAGCTTACAAACGCCATTTTGCATACCTTTCGAAATTACTTTTCTTTCCGCTGCCTTTAAAAGCTTCTCAGAAATATTCCCAACCCGTATAACTATTACCTTTTACACCTAACACATGATTCACTTTTCTTTTGGTGAAGACGACGCTATCCGGCTCGAAGGACCATTTTATGTAGAAGTTAATTTACTCACCCTCAACGATGTTCACTGCTCGAAGGTTTGACAGAGAAAGAGGAGAGACAAGGCTGCAATGCAGTTTATAGACTCGGTGTCACAACTACCATAAAAAGTTGATAATGAGTAACTGAGTGAGTAAAACAGGGTGTCTCGAAAGTATTTATTTAATCACATCTTACAGGACCGAATAGAATGGAGCCCACTTCAATATACAGCAGAGGTCACCAAACCAAGATTAAAGGGTGAATTCGCGGAAAATGGTACACAAAAAATGTTCACGAAAGTTCGGCCTCTCATCGGATTCTTTTGAAGCTTGTGGAGTATGAAGATCAATTAATGAGCTTTGATTCTTATTATTTATTTTATTCCACTTTTTTTTTCATTCCATATGCTCGCACTTCCTCCTTACTTTTTCTTTTAAGTTCTGTTCATTAACTTTTCCCATCTGTTTGATCACTTTCATTCAGACTGGCATCAATGTTTGTACATTTTTAATTGATTTGGAAGTTCAACGAGAGTTCGAGTATTTTGACACAAAACGCAGAAAACTTTGACATTTTCTTCTTATGAACAACCTCTGAAACGTCAAACTGGGAATTGAAGAAATATTCCTGTCCAGATGGATGACGGAGGTCTGTTTTATCGTACACACTACCAAAATCTCGTGTAAATTTCTGTCCCTGAGACCGACACATGCAAGCGTCCTTAAGCGCATAAGAATGTGTTGAAAGAGATGAGAAAATAAATTCAATCGAACACATTTTTTGTCGAATTGCGTATGTGTCAGTTTCAAGAGACATAATTTCACACGAAATCTTTCTTTACGTCCCCCGACTATTACGTTCCCCGACTTCACGTTCCCCGACTATTTACAAACATGGATTAGGTCTCTTGTAAAATTCATAATTTCTAAGTGTGTAGGTTTCGTCGTCCATCACGATGCAATGGGGATTGATGAGCAACTACGTGTAGAGCACTTGTTCTAGCAGCAACACGCTTTTCATTTCTGTTTGAAGGTTATTTTGTCCACTTTGAAGGCATTTATAGACTGTTCCGATAATTATAAATACCCTTATGAATAACCGTCAATTTAAAATGCAAGCAGTATTCAGCGGCTTTCCTGAGAAGCTGACCAGACTCATCAAAGCAATGCACAGTGGGTACCTAAGTAACACAACTTGTTATGTAATGATCAAAAATTCATCTTTAATACATGATCTCATGTATTTTTCTAGTACACATAACTTATTTTTGGTATCTTATATGACCAAAACAGCGCAATAAATCGATCTATTTGAAAAATCTTTAAGGTCACACAGGAAGTTTTTATATACAGATTTAGGACTAATAATACGTTTTAAAGATGTATTGAATAACATGCTTTGAACATGATGATGTTTCATCTTGATAGTTTCTAGCATGATAATAACTAATAGGTTATAATCAAGTAATTTCAAAGTAAAAACCATTGCAGAAATACATAAAAATGACATGCTTGTTTGAGAAATGTCAAACGAACAGAAGTCAACAGAGATTGTTATGATTGAGAAAATTCTGTTTGTTTATGAGGAGAATATTCACAACTCACAGTTAAAAAAATTACAATCGTTTTTGGCCAAATCAATTATTTAATAAATATCAGAAATCTAAATATTGTTAATGCTCAGAACGTGTAACAAACTGTCATATGCGAGGCCGCTTTTATTGTGCAACTTTTTGTTTTACTCCTGCATAATTTATGCCCCGTTCTAAAGATTAGAAAACTTTCAGAAAATTCTCCTAAATTTTGCAAGTTTTCAGCATCTCTGTTGGAATCATCAAAAATCGCCATGGTGGATTAGACACATGGTCTACACTGTCGATTAAAATTATTTTTAAAACATATTTTTTTTTTCTAGATTATCGATCAATTTTCTTTCTTACTCATAATGTATCATCTCAATCACCGACAAAAAAATGCATCATTCGAAATTTTTAGTGAT
Source organism: Aedes japonicus (assembly GCA_034211315.2). Taxonomy (NCBI): domain Eukaryota; kingdom Metazoa; phylum Arthropoda; class Insecta; order Diptera; family Culicidae; genus Aedes; species Aedes japonicus. The sequence goes on from JASCZW010011795.1 coordinate 2,571, forward strand.
AATTGTAATCAAAATTTCAACCGACACTGTAATTTTGTCCATAGCTATGACGTGAAGTTGAAATTGAGTCCAAAATACATCTTTAGAGCAGTCTAATAACATACTCATGATGGTCCAATGCAAATTATTTGATTTAGTTATTATAACATCATAATAGCCATATTATGGCATCTTCTTAGTGAAATGTCATTTGGCTCCATTAATTTGAGAGAAAATGACGTTTCTTGTCGTCCGTCACAATTATTCAACTGCTGATGGGGATTGTTATTGCACGCTATAGTTCCGAAAAATATGTTTATTTTTTTCTTGTAGTTAGACCAATTCTGTATCCGTTTCTTAACAAGATATCTTGCAAATGGGCTGGGTCTGCATTTAAATCGTTATGAAAAATTTATAAAAAGTAATAGGAATTCATAAACATATTCATCATATTCATAACAAACATAACTGTGAAATTTGATCTGTGTCTACATCTGCTAGTTTGACACTTGTTGGATTGAATTGTTGTATTCATGAATTTCTGCATTTAGTTTTACTTTTCAATAACTTGATTATAACCTGTTGGTTTTTGTGATGCTATAAACTACCAAGATAAGACATCGTCTTGTCAAAAGCATATTATGCAGCGCATCATTAAAACTTCTTACACGAGCTACAAGATGTTATACAAAAATCGGTTAATTGCGCTGTTTTGGTCATGTATGAGTCGAAAATAAAGTCATATGCTCTAGAAAAATACATGAGTGATATGATAGGCCAATGTTTTGCGATAACATCCTCTCAGCTTTTCATGACAAAAGATGTTTTTCATTTCATTTTTAACACTCCTGTATAGCATAATTTCAAGATAACTGACCAAAGAGATGTTTTTGGTGTTACTTGGGTAGTCGTTTCACATAGTTGAATTCTGTCATGATGAGATCTTCCATTTTGTCGTACAACTGCCTAACCTTTTGAGCATCGAGCTGCTTTAAAGAAACGGCTAAGCTGCTAATAAACCTCACGTGATTGGCCAGTTGTTTCGAAATACCGAGAATTTCGTCGAACTTTTCGACGGATCTGTTAAAAGACGTCGCGGCTTCTTGCCTGTTTTGCTGCTACCGCTGCCTCCAATTTTTGGTCGATTCACGCTCACCTCAAACGCATCCTCGAGTCACTTTATGAGATTATTCCGGTATGAGGGAATTCGGGTAAAATGGATAATTTACTGTGGTCAACCATAAACTATCACCATTCGATTCTCCCTACATTTTTACATAAGTACAGTCCAAGTGAGAGCAATGTTACTAGAGCCGATCTTCAAAACAGCATAATATATATGAGATTATTAAATTATGAGGGGAATTCGGGTAAAATGGACAAATTATTCAGGTCAACCCTAAACGAAACCATCATCACTCGATTCTCCGGACATTGTTACGTAAGAACAGTGCAAGTAAGAGTAATATTACTAGCGCCGATCTTCAAAACAGCATGATTTAAATGATATTATTAAATTATGAGGGAAAATCAGGTAAAATGGACCACTTCCTGGCATCTGATCAAAGTAAAATTTGTTTGCTCCAGTTTTTCAACTTGTTTTTCAAATTTACAGTGCATTTGGGTTCAATATAGCAACACCTAGTTTAGTTTTTGGGTTAGAATTCTAGTGTGCATCCAAAAGGAGGGGAGAAATGGGCAAAATGGGACACTTACTGTGGTCAACCCTAAATAAAACCTACACCATTGGATTTCCCGCATTTTTTTTCCCATAAGATAAGCTTTTTTTCAGGACTCCTACCCTGCGCCGTCTAAATTAATGGGGTTTTGGATCCATTTTTGCCCACTGGTTTCGGGTGAACTATCCAGTTCATTCGGATCTCGTCGGGGACTGCGACAAGTTGACGGACTCTCATGCCTACTATTCAACATCGTTCTGGAAGGTGTAATGCGACGAGCCGGGCTCAACAGCCGGGGTACGATTTTCACGAAATCTGGTCAATTTGTGTGCTTTGCGGACGACATGGACATTATCGCAAGTACATTTGGAACGGTGGCAGAGCTTAACGCCCGCCTGAAACGCGAAGCAGCAAAGGTCAAACTGGCGGTGAATGCGTCGAAAACAAAGTACATGCTGGTAGGCGGAACCGAACACGACCGGATCCGCCTAGGAAGTAATGTCACGGGGATAGACGGGGATACCTTCGCGGTCGTGGAGGAATTTGTCTACCTCGGATCCTTACTGACGGCTGACAACAAAACGAGTCGTGAAATCCAAAGGCGCATCATCAGTGGAAGTCAAGCCTACTACGGGCTCCAGAAGAAACTGCGGTCTAAATCGATTCTCCCCCGCACCAAATGCACCATGTACAAAACGCTAATAACACCGGTGGTCCTCTACGGACACGAGACATAGGCCATGCTCGAGGAGGACCTGCAAGCACTCGGAGTTATCGAGTGACGCGTTCTAAGGACGATCTTCGGCGGTGGCAGGAGAACAGTGTGTGGCGGCGAAGGATGAACCACGAGCTCGCTGCACTCTACGGCAAACCCAGCATCCTGAAGGTGGCCAAAGCCGGAAGGATACGGTGGGCAGGGTATGTTGCAAGAATGCCGGACAACAACCCTGCAAAGTTGGTGTTTGCTACTGATCCGGTGGGCACAAGAACTAAGTACTTCGGCGACTAATGTTATGCGTGCCAAGGAGAGAATGGGCCTGCAGACTCGTCGGAAGCAGAAGCAGTCAAACAGCAAACAGGCTGAATCTGTAACTGACCAAAAAATCGGGCTGTGTAATCATGGACGATGAAACCTACATTCAACTCGATTATAAAACTCTGCCGGGACTACGTTTTTTTTTTAACCTCGCTGAAGGGAAAGGATGTTCCTGGATCAGTGAAAGCCATTTACACTGAAAAATTCGGCAAAATATCTCGTCCATTCATTACGATCGACACAATGAATGGTCAAATATTCGTGAGAGAGTGTCTGCAAAAAAGGTTGCTTCACTTTATCAAATAGCATGACAAGCCGACAATCCTTTGGCCTGATCTTGCTTCCTGCCGTTACTCTAAATATGAACTAGAGTGATCCAAAAGGAACAATGTCGTACTTGTTCCAAATGAGATGAATCAACCAAACTGCCCAGAGATGCACCCCATCGAAACTGTTTGGTCTTTGACGGAGGCAAAGCTGAGAAAACACATGAAACCAGCGGATAATGTTGAAAAATTTATGAAAGATTGGTCAAGGGTGGTGAGAATGGTCGGAGAAAGTACTGAGCAGAAACAAGTTAGAGTAAAGTTAGAGAACTCGCCTACCTCACGAAAAATCAAGCAAATTAAAATGAAGAAGGAGAGAAAACATTGTTACTTACTATGTTTGAGAATAAATTAATCAAATGTCATGGTAAGGTCTTTTAATTTGAGAAAGAAGGTGTATTGATATTTTCCGAGACAGTCTATAGTCCAGATCATTTCATGGATTGCTGGACAAAACAGATTGAAAATTTCGATTTTCTAGCGAAATCCCGGATTGACATGATTGGCTAACGCTTGAATGACCTGCTATGACCTTCTTGGTCATCTTTGTATCAATCGGCCCGCTTCTGTCGCTACTTTCTTCCTTCCATTTGACAGTAAAACGATCCTTTGATGTTTTTTGTATCTCGCGGGACACGTAAGTATTAATGAACCCAAATTCTTAGCGATTCATTTATGGGTTGCATTCGGATCGGCAGTATGCATGTACACATTTTTCCACGCAGCATTTGCTGTTTTAAAGCCATGACCATAAATTAAAAAATACGTCACGGATTGTAATGAAACTTGACCGAAGTAAACAATACACGTTGAACCAGTTTTGTTCAAATTTTCAGAAAGTTTACTCACATGGTATAAAACATACAGAAAAATTCGTGTATGCAATTTTCCGCGAATATATCCAAACCAACTTTGTCGTTTGGTATCTAAAACCCTGTTCACATAACAACCTATCCCAAGTAAAATTACCGAAACCATCCAACTTTATTAAGTTTTATTAAAGTTTTATGAAAGCCACTAGATATCAATATAGTTTTCATTATGGCAGTAAGAGAGGTGATGAAAGGTTTTAAATTTTAGGCAGGTTTATTCTTTACAACGATCTTAAAACCTTGCCTTCTAGAGTTCCCTTTACTCCTACCAAAGGCCTTTTTTTGACTTTATGAAATCATGAAATGCTGTTTTGAAATGCCTTTTTAGAACTCATTCATATTTTCTCATTATGGTCAGTTGAAAAAGCATGTAAAAACAATTTGGCCCCAAGTAAACGCATTAATCGGCAATTTGGCATTGAGGGAAGTCACCAAATAACCAAAAAGTTTTATAATAGCCTTTGCGAAGATAAATTGTTTTTTTTTTTGGCAAAACTGTGATTTCTTCTAATCGCCATACTATAAGAAATCATTGAAATGTGGAAATACAATCAAATTCTAAATGTTATGCAAATGAACTGTAGATCAGAGACCGATTTCGGCATTCTTTAAGCTAACCTCCATAAATTCCATAAATTTTCTTGATTAATTTATCGAATACATATGTTTCAATTTTGTTTTTGTTAATGTAAACTCGCATAATCTCCGAGGCGCATTAATTTTATGCTTTTGTCGTGCCAATATTCACCACAAAATTAAATGCGCATATGATTTGGAGCATGATACGCTGTAAAAAAAACTTTATTTGTGTTGGATATTTTGCTATCAAAAAGGAACAATAGTTCCTATTATTTTTTTCCTAGACATTATTAACTGTTAAATGAATTAGAAGAGCAGAGAATCGAACAAAGCAGAACAACAAATTCCAACCACGATATCAAAGTGACGTTTGACAACGCTGGTTATGATGGCAGCCAATAGGTTTTATGAAGGTTCTCAAGTGGTCATAACTTCTTTCACTAGAACATTTTCAAAATCTGTATGGTATTGTAAAGATTTTATTAATTTAATTACACAACCGTCTATAGAGTGGGCCACTTTGTACACATTTCTGCATTAAAGATGCATAGAGGTGGTGTTGGTGGACAAAACAGTTTTGAATGTAGTTTTATCTACAAACTGGGAGGAGTTCTAAACTTTTTACTTACGATATTACGTGATATCTTGATATCAAATGCCGTGCACATTTTTTCCAGTGGAAATTAGATGTTTAGATGCAGATATCGAGATAGTCTATACCACGTAATATAAGTTGTAGTGTGAACGGGGTTTAAATTAATTTTTGAAACATGGCATGGAGCAAAAATGTCTTTTCTTCAAATGAAATCCGAGTTAATTTTCTGACGAACATTTTTATTTGTTAAAAGTGTGGTTATTTGACATGTTTCAAACTGAAAACAACTTCAAATCGTTCGGGTAACCTGCGGAATATATTGTCAATTCACAGAATAAATAACATTTAAAGTTGAAAAACTAGGAAAATTCCAATTAACCCTTCACTTTATCACTTATAAAATAATAAAAAACTGTAACACTTTTCCAAACTGTCACTAGTATACGTGAGCGAATGTCTTTAAATTCCACCAGAAAAAGTTGTTCTCTGACAGATAGGGCATATTTCGTCTGTGACTTAGAAACTTATTCAGTGCCACGTGCTCGACTTGAAGAATTGACAACCATCAGCAAGGATTGTCAAATTCATTCGCATGCATAGTTTCAGCTAGTAATCCTTAGAGTACAGAGATATGCGGAAGCGGCCATCTTGAGCAAATCGAGCAGCGAGAACTGTCAAAATCTGAGCCACACAAGCATGTTTACTGTTACCTGAAATATTTCGATTGCAGTATTGCAATCGAGTTTAAAATAGACGATGCCGAAGAATATACCTATGTTTCTGCTGTAACAGTGTCCAACTTCAGTATTTTAAAGAGAATTCTGCTCTAGTGTCTTATTCTGTCTGTTTGTTCGATTCACAAACCCCCTCATAGGCGTTCAATAATGGAATCGCCAAGTCTGAAGTCAACATAAGCAATCACCTAGTAATCCTCAGAGTACAGTGCAGTAACTTTGTATTACACTTCATAGTTGATAATTTTATAAATACTCATGGTACGTTTTAAATGTTAACAACAATGGGAGCTGACAATGGCGGAGTCACGCACAAAGCTATAACATTTTACTCTGTGTAAGTGTTGGCAGCCTTTGTAAACAAAACGGACACCGCTGCCAAACTGCCGGATAGAAATTTCCGCATACATCTGTACTCTGAGGATTACTATCTATTACAGATCTACTCTGAATAGAGTAACTTTCACTCAGTTTCATATATCCATACTGAATGTCAAATACTGAGTAATTAAGGAATTAAGGAAACAGAGTAAATGCTAAAGAATGTACGGAATCAAATTGCACCACCATTAAATGGCTGCAACTTTTTATCCGTTGGGTATTTTCTATCGAAATTTTGGGTGGAATTAGTTCAATGTGTATTTGTTTACACTGTGTAAGTTTGACTAGCGGATGTGCAATCGTTGCAAAGATGGAGTCGGAAGAACAGCAGCGGCGCAAAGAAATTCCCTGAGGACGACTCGTGTGGAAAGCGGAGCACCCCATTCGTGACAACTGGAGCGGTCAATGGGAAGGTGTACCTAAAGGAATCCAAAAGCGACTACTTCCTCTTCTAAGGTCACACGATGGTCCTACGATTTTCTGGCCGGATTTAGCCTCGTGCCATTGCTCGAAAGAGGTTTTGGAGTGGTACAAGGCTAAGGAGGTCAATTTAGTGCCGGAGCATCTCAACCCCCCGAAAGCACCGGGACTGTGGCCAATTGAACAGTGCTGGGCCATCATGAAGCAAGCACTTCGGAAGCATCCTGAGGAAGTGAAATCGGAGGAAGATATGAAGAAAAAATGGATTGCCACGCAAAAAAAATTGGTCCAAATGTTGTACAGGACCTCATGAGTAGTTTAAAGAAGAAAGTTTGTGCATTTGGATATGCAATTGAATTTGAATAAAACAAACATGGGTTAATATTCATAATTTTTTTTTTTTTTTTACTTCCTGAAAGTTTGATGATGATTGGTTGAACGGCGTCAGCGAATTTTGCCGAATATTTGTGCGTGTCGCAATTTGATTCCGTACACCCTTTATTAGTATTGTTTCCTCACTGCACACTGCCTTAGCTTTAATCGTAGAATCTACAAGTTCGATGTGAGCAATTAGGTTCAACAGGTTCGATACAATTCAATTTCCATCCGTTCTTGCCAATGAACTAGATTACTTTCACTTAGGATAACACGTACAACTTTTATACAGCCTTAGATTTAGGAGCGTAGAATAGAAAGTTGATCAATTTCAGAATTCACTCGTGGAAAATTTCACGGATTTACTTTGCATTGTCTTTGAAGTCCTGACGTACCGTTACCGGGTTTACTTCTCTTCTCGACGTCCAATACAGCGATCTTTACTGCTGGTTTACGCATGGTCCCCGAAAACGTCCGAACCAACGCCAACCGTACTCTGCCATCTCGTCCAGGAAACACTTGCTCAATCCGTCCCCGAGTCCACTGGTTCCTCGCCCTTCCATCAGCCGCCAGTACCAAGTCTCTTTCCGCCAGATCCCTTACGTCCTCGAACCACTTGCATCTCCTCGTTATCACTGGGAGATATTCCTTGAGCCACCTGCGCCAGAAATCATCGGTGACCTGGTACCTCACTAGCTTCCAGCTGCTTCGAAGCGTTGGCTGACGTTTGATTCACTTACGAAGCGTCTAATGGATCGGTTGGAAAGAGAGTTGCCCAGCAGAAAATGGTTGGGCGTCAAAGCATCCTGATTATCTGTTTCTAAAGGGACGAACTTGAGCGATCATTCCCCCCGCCACCAAGAGGACCGTTTCTAAGGTCTCATCGTTGTGCTTTCGCGGACCATTCAAAATTGCTGCCAACTGGTGGAATGAACTTCCAGGTAGTTTCTGCGGTCGTGAACTTCTCGGCAAGAACTCTGTTTCTCGTTTCAAATTGGGCCTTCATTTAGTTGCTGCTGCCTAAAAAACATGTGGCATTATCGAGCCAAAACTCCCTGGCTTCTGCGTGCCACGAAGCGCTGTACTGCCATTAGGCACGATTTGGTACTTAAAGAATTCACTACCTCCATGTGTACCGCTCTGATCGTGAGACATGTGAAGAGGGCTACCCAGCGTTTTACGATACGTCTACCCACCTCAGCGGTCCGAAGTAGTCCAATCCAGTGAAAGTGAATGGTTGAACAGGCCGTGAAGCGCATCTGGGGAAGCGGAGCTATCATTGGTGGTCTAGGGATCGCTTTCGTTAAACGATAGAAAAAAAAGCCCGATTCAAAGTAAATTTGGACGCATTCAAGTGATCATAACTCAAGAATAAAACAACATACACGGTTGATCAAAACGTCAAACAAAAGGGTATTTATTCAGAGTTCAAACGATATATAACAGGTTATTACTTTTTACCGTTTCGAACGAACTGTCATACTTTACTTGTGATCGATGCCATCATGATCTGCGCAGTCGCTGGTAACACTGTACCGGCAAGCTTATTCCTCTTTAAACGCATTTGTTGTGCATTTGTCACTTCATTTTCGCTTGACAATTGCCCAATATTTTTCAATCGGTCTGAACTCAGGGCAATACGGAGTATTAATCGCTTTGGCGACGAAATTAACATTATTTGCAGCATACCATTCTAGTACCTCCTAAGAGTAGTGACAACTGCCTAGATCCGACCAAAACATAACGTTGGTCTTGTGTTGCCGAATGAAGGGGGAAATCTCCTTTTTCAGACACTCTTCAATGTAAACCTTCGACGTCGACACTCTTTAATGTAAACGTTCAAGTTGCAGAAATTTCCAATCAGGACGAACGCCAGAAGGCAGTTGCCAAAACGCATGCCCTGAAGCTCTACACTAATCTGCTAATGAAATACCTGTGCCTTGTCATTAAATCTACATTAAAGCTAATTTTAAGCAGTGTTCCGTAAACTATACAGATTTTTTTTATTAATTTTAACAAGCACGTAAAATTTCCCTTCGATTAATTCCAAGCCAAAGGAGGCGTAAACAACGAAGTTATTTGCAGTCTTACAACAATCTTTCGTACAACAGCCTAGACTCAGGCGTTATCTGGCTTAAATTTACATGAAATATCCCATAGTTTTCTGCCAAATTTAGCATTATCTTTACATGGATTAGATAACGCAGAAAATTTAATGTTTCTTTCTATCTGTGTATGTATCGCGAGTTACAACAAGTATGCTGATGATGACCGTTTAAACGGAAGAAACTGTCGGAATTCACTTCGAAGCACTAGTGGCAAACAGAGTGAACCATTCGTGACCAAAGACACCATAAACGGTGAGGTTTACTAAACTGAGTGCCTCTAAAAACGGCCGTATTAGAGATAGCACGATCTAAAACCGTTGCTTTGGCCCAAATTTGGCTTCAAGCTAGACCTCCAAAACCACGCTAAAGTGTTATTTGGCTTATACTGTAGATTTCATTCGAAAAGACCAAACTGTCCTGAACAACGTCCGATCGTACTAAAACCTAAGGCTATTTACCAATCAATCTAAAGTGTCGCTATAATAATCTTCTCACCCTGTATTATTACAGATTGTTTTTTCGTCTTCTTATTTCTCCCTTTAAGACCGTTGAATGCTAAGATTAGTGTGAACTGTCAATATTGAAGGCAAATTCCCAGGGATCTATGAACAGAGATGTTCCTGTAGTCAACATCTCTAACAACCAAACTTCAAAAGATTCATTGTTTGTAAACAATGCTGGCTTTCCTACCCGTAGTAACAAACGTCAGACGGGCCTTATTCAAATAAGGCCCGTGATATGTTGCATACTGTCAAACGCTAGCAAATAGGATAGGGTTGCCAGGCCCTTGCAAATTCCATCTTTTCCACCAGTTGGGTCTGACAACACTGTATAGCGGTATTTCATGGCCAACGATGTTCATAGTTTACAACTTACAACATTTGTGCTGACACCAAGAATCGTGAAAAACTTCTGCGCTTCTGCAAGAACTTTTTTCGGGGCATTTCAAAAACTATTATGGAGAAAAGTCAACGTGGAGAGAGGGGGGTTTGAGATATCCAAAAATGAGTCTTCATGGTTTATGAACCGGCCCTAAGGCAAAATGAGGCCTAACGCAAAGCGAAACAAGTGTGAAGTCTTATCCGTTCGTCATTTCACGTGGAACTTCTCAATTAATCTTGTGGAAAGCTTCACCGATAGAGGATTTATACGGCATTAGTGAAATCAAGACTCATTTGAATGTAGCATCAGTTATGGAGGTCATTCAATTCGCTTAAATTAAACTATCTTATTTCATTGTATGCTATCACTGAGACTGAATCGAATTTCCATTTCGGAGGAATTGTTGTTATCCAAGTTTCCTTATGCTTTCAGTATGGAGCAATGCTGTAATAAAAAAAAACACACACAAAGTGGCGACAAAGTTTTCGCAGTGATCTTGGTGACATTGACGATTTTTTGTTGCTTTGTTGCAAACTGTGCACAACAGACTCTTCGGAGCGGTGGCGGTAAAGTTTATCCACTTTCAGCTCTGTGTTCAGCTGGTCCGTGAAAATAAAAAAGTGTGGAAGTAACAAAGATATTTGTAGTTTGTGAGTTTTGCTGCTTTTTTCTCTCCGGTGTTGTTTTGCTATCGCTTTCTTCGTTAGGTGCGAAAGTTTGACTTTCGATACTTCCTTGATTGGTGAAAAATAACAAATAAAAGGGAACGTCTGTTCACTGGCTTGTGTGATCGGAATTGCGTTTTCCCCCATGGAAATAAAACTTCTACTATAAACAACTTTATTTTTTGCTATACAATAATACCATAACTAAGAGTCTCCCGATTGGACAAACTTGCAATAAACATAAAGGGTGTGACGTTAAAATTTGGTCGATACATTTTTTAAATATGCATTTCAAAAACCCAAATATTCCTCATTTTGTACACAAATAGAAAGAAACATGAAATTTTCTGCGCTATCTAATGCACATAAATGGAATGCTTGATTTGGCAGAAAATATTGGCAGATTTTATGTAAATTTAAGCCAGGTAACGCCTGAATCTATCCTGTTGTATGACAGATTGCATACATTGTTGGCCTTTGGCTTGAAAGTAAACGAGGGGATATTTTAAGTGCCTGTTATAATTCATTATTTTTTTCTGTGTAGACGTGTTGACTACCATTATTTTTATATTTTTTAAATATGCTGTTCATTTGCTAAATGGGTTATTAGGCTGAATTGGTTACTATTAGCAAATCGTAATTAAAAATAAATTCCTGATTCTTCCCGGTAAATGAAAATCTTACTCCATATTTCTTATATTGATGACAGTTTTGTCCAAACAATAAAGAGATGAAGTTAAACTAAAGAACATTCATTATTTAGAGCCATAAAAATGGTTTAACTTTCAACTTTCCCCAAAGAGTGACAAGCCTACCGTAGCTTGTTTTTTTTTTTGTATTATGCTAGCTAATTGATTCATAAACTTACTTGTCTTCTTTTGTTCTCCCAATCACGCTATAAATAAAGCGATCATAAATTCGTCTGGTTGGCCACCGTAACCGCAGGTAATCGATTTTCCCCGCAAATCCCTCAGGTTCGTATCTCCGGAAGCCATTTTTAAGCAGCCATAGAGAAACCCGACATGCAGGCAGGAGCGGTAATCGTTTGTAGATGAGGTGGTTGTATTAATTTTCAATTTTGTTGAATTGCTTTCGCTTCTTCTTTTTTCAAGTGTGCATCATTTTCTCCTGATTTGCTTTTGATTTCCTTTTCTCAGAATAAATCGTGAGTCGTTTTCCCGAAGAAGAAGAGGAGTGGCCGGAAATGGGAAATCGTTAACTTAAGCACAGTTAGATTGTACGATGACGAGAACGACGGTCAGTCAGCCGGGGCCGATGACGGTGACGGTCGATTCACCTTTATTAATGCTTTATTGGGAACCATCCGGACAGGGTCGGTTGATACTCGGAATCAAAGGAAGCTATTTTTATTTACATATTCCCCCCGTTGAGTCAGAGCAGGCCCCACCCGCATTCGGCCTCCCCGTTAGACAATGGGAGCTCACTTCGAACGATGAAATGGTTCCTACGAAGAGACACACCACCCCAATCTAAATTATCGGTTGGAAACGTCTCTCTCGGTTGCTCACAGTCTCGTGGCACAGGTTGCTTGCCATTTAATCGATTACGGGACGGTTCAACGGGTTGCACCGGAACCGGTGAACCGGAAAAATGCGAGGGCGATTTAGGAAGGTGTGCTTTAAACTCTGCCATAATGTTTTGAAACCAAAGAAGAACAGCTAAATTTATCCAACGAACACGGCAAAACGACTAATGTAATCACAGCATTAGCAAAGCATCCAATGAAGCGCTACGTGTACAATCCCATCATGATACGTGCCCAAATCTTTTCCATGCTTTCAAGTGAGCACACATGCGTTAAGCCTCCCGGAAGAAGCATAATCTCTCGGCTTCCGTATCACCAACGGCACCAACCGAAACCACAATGGCACTCAGTCTCCAACACGCCATCGGACAAAGAACGTAAAACGGAACGATGGCCTCTTCCGTCGCCAGGGGACAGGCTTCAGCCTATCATCGTTGATTATCTACAATATTCGAGCGAACGCAGAAAGGTCTGGATTTGAGAAGCCTACTCTCTGTTGTCGGTATTGTCTTTCAAGTTAACGCTTAGCATCAATTTGCGGCGACAGCTGGTTGGGGGTGATAGCCGGATCCACGTCGTCAGCGTCATCATCTCGACCACTTTGCGGATTGTTTCGAGGAATTAACATTTCCCCGGCTACTACCCATGATGTACAGTGCGTTAACACGTACGATAAAATTCGATGTAAATTTCTCTTAACACTAAAGCTCTGATGTCTCTACAAATTATCACCACAAGCTGCAGCAAATTGATTCTGCCAATAACGCATTTCTGTGAAATTCGAAGAAGAAATCCTTGAAAACCCCTCCTTTTAAATCTTGGTGATTCTTCGAGAAGAGTGATCTACACATGTTTTCCAATATTGAAATAAGCGTCTTTTACATTTTTTTGTTTATTATAGAGGTTTTTCAATCCCAAGGTTCATTCTTTGAAAAGAATTTCAATTATATCTTATTGTTCAGAGAACAGTGGGCCGGTTTCTTTCCGAACTCGTTTTAGTTGCCGCAAACTCACGATTGGTGCGATTTAGCTTAAAGCTGTAAATTTGTTTATTTTAAGTATTGTTAACAACGTAGAATAAGAACCCATATCAATTTTGAGTTTGAATCGTACTGTTAATCCTAAAGCAAACTCTCGCCACGACCAGCTGTGATTTATCCACTATCTGTGATTTTAGTTTTGGGTTAGGTTTTAGAAATAATAGTTTTAACTTTAACTCACTGTGGTAATCTTAGTCTTGAGGTTAACAGAACTTGTCGCAACTACAATTAAGTTTTAAAGATCTAATTTTAGATTAAAATGCATTGATAAGAATTCATATTAATTATAATTTTACGCCTTACACACTTTCACCACAACACAGTTTTTGCAAAAAAGGAAAATGCGATAATCATCCTGATGACATCTCACGTCATCTGTCTATACGTCAACGTATGACGTTCCAGCCAGAGTCGATAAAGAAGAGTCGCGCAAAGAGTGAAACCGATGCTACCTATCAATCAAAAGAGAAGAATAAAATAATGTTGCGGATGAAGTCAAATTTAATTTATTTGGTTATTTGGACGTTATTTAGTCCACAATCTGTAGTGACAAAGTGAACCTCTAATCCCACTTCTTCGGCGCAGCGGATGACATCGATAACAAGGGTCTTTTGGAAATCTGCTGGTATCGTGTTGCCGGTGAAGTGGTACGCCACTACCTGTTTCCATCGATTGTGCACCCCAACTAGCATCACCACCAACCCATGTGTTGCTTTTTGGCGCTGACCAGGAGTCGTTGTATAACCAAACAGTTTTTTGTTTTTGTTGCAGTACGATAGGCCCTGATCGATCGACATTTCGTCGAGTACAACACCACAGTCGCGGTCTGCGGGTGACATATGCTGCACTTTACTTCGCAAAAGCATTTCATAAAGTATTGCAGTGTCAAAGTGTAAGTGCTGTACATGCAATTGCTGGGTCTGAACCGATGGTAAGGGATATTGCTTTTTAACGGGTGGCAACTACAATTTTGGAATTTCTTTCCCAAGTTGTCAAAAAAAGACAAACATAGTTGAAGAAGATCTGATTTATTCAAATAAAAGATACATTGTCCATTGTTGAAAAAAACATTAGTGAACATTTGAAAACGGTCCGTAATCGGATGTTCGGCGAAGCTTTCGTTTGATGTCGGAACAGGAGCGTTGTACGGCCTCCATGTCAACTTTGCGAATGCATCTCTTGATTCTACCAATCAACTGTTTGCAATTCGTGGCTCTCCAGTTATTTTTGTACACCAAATAACTCAAAACCCCAAAGAAAGCTTCGATTGGGCGACACTGAGGCAGATTTGTCGGGTTGTGGTTTTTGGGTACAAATGGGATCGAATGGGTATTCAGGAACGATTTTGTTTTTATGGCGTAATGCGATGACGCTTTATCCGGCCAAAACACGTATTGTCCATCAGCATGATGTTTTTGTAGAAACGGGATCAAAATTTTCTTCAAACATTCGTTCTGGTACACATCTTGATTGATTGCCAAACCAGAGGGCTTGAACCATGGCTTAGAAATTCCTTTCTCGGAAATGGCAATGTACAGCATCACTTTCTGTTCAAACTTATGTTTAAACTTATATTTTATGTTCGGAGGTGTAGTAGAACTATCCGTTGAATAGTATCGATCGTTTCCGGGAATCTGCGTCTTCGAAAGAGGGAAGTAGCTTTCGTCGTCCAAAACAAAACTTTTTCCGGAATAATTTTTAATCAACCAACGGCATTGGGATTTCAGCGTTGAAATCTGTGCATCAGTATATTCCGGGGCTCGTGTCTTCTTTTGGCACTTTATTCCGACTCTTTTCAATGTTTTGCAGATGTACTGGTGAGAACAGTTGAACTTTTTTGCGGCATCCCGTTGGCTCAGTGAATCCTTGTTGTTGAAGGCACGATGCGTCCATAATTTTGGCTGGTCTTCCACTACCTTGCTTGCGAGCAGTTGTTGGGGATCTTAGGATATGGTAAACAGTCGAAGTTGCAACATTTTCGCTTTTAAAATGTTGTACCGTATACGTTTTGCCGACATTTCTGTGCAGTTCGTAGAACTGCACAACGCGCTCGCGAAATACTTCTTGTTTCGACGGCATTTTGAGAAAAACTGAGCAAGCATAAACAAACCAGAAAATACTAGCAGAAAGAGGAGAGAAAGAACTACCGCATACACACTCTTATTTCTCTCTGAGCTCGTTTGTTGTTGAGCATAGAGGCCTCGAAAAAATTCCAAAATTTCAATTGCCACCCGTTATTTCGCAGAAAATTGTAGCCCTTGGTGCCACAAGCAAAGCGCATTTGCAGACTATCGAGAATCGTCTCACGCGACCACTTCTGAACACGCTGAACATCACCACGAAGCAGACTCACTTGGTCTGGGTTGAACAACTTCAGCTCCACGCTATTTTCAGCGTCCTTCCTAATTTTTGACTTCAGGTTACGCTTTGTCCGCTTGAGCTGTTGTTTTACCCGCCAGTAATCGATTATCGTCACATATTAGGGAATTCATATCTGGTACGTTCTCATAAACCGGGACTGCTCCCGGGATAGTTAATAATCGGCCACCGTCAGTCGCCAACCAATGAAAAAGCTCAAATTTTTGATTCGGTGTTTTTTGTCTTGCTTATTTTTACAGAACACAGCTGCGCACTTCATTTTTTCCCACTTCTATGCGTATAACAGGAAACACGGAACAAACTTTTCCACTTTGCTGCTCAGAATGCTCAGAATCTCAGCACTCGTACGATAAATGTAAATAAAAACCAACGATTACCAGAGTCAACACATGAAAACTGATGGAGTCATGCAAAGTTAGAGCTGCTGGAGTCGGTTGTTGATAAACACGAAGAAGAACAACCAAACAGAGAAGCCTGTTTGCGCGACTCTTTATTATCGACTCTGGTTCCAGCCTGTTAGGCGTAGTGCTGTTGTTTTTCTCACCAATCGCTTTTTGATGAGTTTGCCTGGAAATGTCACAGCGATGTCGCGCGACACGATAAAAGCTCACATGCAACTCATCAGGCCACCGTAAGGTGCATTACGGTGAGCTGTTGAGTTGTGTAGTGGAGCAAAGGGTAGAAGACAAATGTGTGTTTTGACAGTTCTAATAAAGGTCGGTATCGTGTTCGAAAGAAATCTCTTTTTCTATCCCTAACCAATGTCAAATTCCGTTCACTGAAACGGAAAAGTAAAGAATCGGAAAGAAATTTCTGCAACAGTATCCACCTGAAAAGAATGAAAAATAAAATTGGAATTTGTAAGGTTTCCACGAAAACTAATGGGAGCTGTCACTTTTACTTTCGGAAAAATGTTCCGGTCGATTATTCCGTAAGTGAAGGTGACATTTCGTTCCATGCTGATCAATTGTCAAAATTCCGCTTGGTAATAATGAACAATATTCCGTAACCTCTTTACTTTTAAGGTCGATACTGGCCTTAAGTTCAAAAACAAGCTGGTGGAGAAAAAAGTAATGTGCTTGAATCTGTGCCCTTTTGCAGTTGCAAGTAATTCTTATTTATTATATTACGTTACATTTTTATTTATGATATTACTCAAAATGGTTGATATTAGCCATTTTTGTAGAAAATCGAAAAGCAAGTTAAGAGAGACGAATAGTGTTTTCGGCCAGATGGATTTTCTTTGACGAATGTGCCATTGGGTGGTGGTGTTTCGGTGAAGCGGAGTGGAGTGAATTGTGCTGCTCTCAGTAAAAATGATGTTTTATGCTATGTGTTGATGTTATCGTTGTTATTCTCGCTGTGATCCAATGGTTATACTTAAAATTATCAAGGTTTGTTGTTTTTATTAATTAATTATTCAATTGGTTGTAAGAATCATAACTATCATATTTTACAGATGCAGATCAGGTGTTTATACGAACGCAGAGTTACAATATGTGTACAACCAATGGAGGAATGAACATAAAATCACTGCGATGAAACCTGTCATGGTTATTGTGAATTGTGAAAATATAGATCATAAAAAAGATTAGAATACGGAAAGCATGACGACGGCGTGATTGGACTAAGAACCAGTGCCAACAGCTGAATAAAAGTATTCTTCTTCAATGTGATGGAATTTCAGTTCAAGGATTGATTTAGTATGCTACTTGAAAGGACGCAAGAGAAGTTCCTTGCAAATGAATGTGTAATGTCTTCATGACAAATTATGCAAAAACTGTAGTAGAAACTATGGAAATAAACTGAGAAACCTTAATATTTATTCTAATTAATCAAGTTTTGTGTTGTTGCATGAAGTACGTAATCAATTATAATGTTTGAAAATTGGAAATATCCTTCTTATCAACATGAAACCCTATGAGTGGACAGTAATTTCTGCTGAAACCAAAGATGATAAGAAAAAGTGTCGAAAATTGAATAGAAGTCGTTTTGAAATTGAGCGGAGGGCTTTTGTTAAACAGTATTTTGAAGCAAATGTATATGCCACACATCTCCATGCGGGGTAGGTCAAGGCAGATTGTTCCGCCACATTCACCACATTGTTATTAGTATTTCTACTGGAATGGCATTAAACATCTATGCATCTATGAATCATCTATGCATCTATAAATGTACAAAAAAAAAACTTTATTAATTTTTACTTTGCCTGAGGGCATTTCTTAGGCTCAAAATTTGTTACCAATTGAAAAATCTACTTAAAACAATTGCCAATTCTGTATGCTTGGTTTACATTAAACAAAAATGTAACTCTTGGATTAACTTCATACGTACCGTTTCCGAAAAAAACATTTACTCGGATTTACAATTTGCCGAGAAAATCTTAAACTTGTGATTATATATATTACATAAAATATAATTATATAAATGACATAAAATATAATAGTTATATCATAAAATAATACAGAATAAATAAACAAAATCTAACAAATCAATTCAATAAATTTAGTCAATATTATTATTATGAGTTATTTTATATACACTCAGTAGCAAAAAAAAAAGCCGTGCAAAATTTTCTTCCAAAAAACGCGTTGTTCAACCTTCTGTAACTTTGGCAATTATCAATATATTTGACTGAAATTTTGACAACGTTATAACAAATATTTCGTCCTTATGTGACCAACATTTTATGTTGATAATGTTTATAAATTTAAAGTTATCATAACATTTGTGAAAAAAGTCATTTTGGACAAAACCAACTTCAAAAAACCGTATTTCTGTGAAAAATTTAGGTAGCATACTAAAAATTTCTCCATGACTTAAAACAATACAGAAATTAATGTGGACAAAATTTCAACTGTTTCCATCAAGTGGTTTGAACTACAGCTGGCGTCAAATTTGACGCTCCAACATGAGTATTTTGCTTTTTCACCCGATATTTACCATGCTGAACTATCGGTGCAAATACAAAGCCGAGGCGAATTCATCTTATTAATTCGGCCCAAACCTGTGCAACAAAAACTGTGTAGCAAACTCATGAATCATGTGTCACGGTTGCACGATACGATACAAAAACTGATAGCGCAACTCATCAAATTCACACACCAAAGGCAATTGGCGAATTTAACAACACAGCTACTGTTATGCTGCGTTCACCTTGCTCAACCGTGTTGGCAGCAACACTTGTCGTCACACGTTTCTTAAGAATCACAGAACCTTAATTTCTTCTTCCTTTTCATTCCCTAATGCAATGCTTGGGTCATTTTTTATCCCCACTTCTACACGAATCATAATCATGATCATAATATTCTGCATTGGAATAATATATGCTCAACTGTTAATTCGGTTTTACACACTTAACAATCTTTTGAAACATTTTTGTCGAATAAATCTAGGGTTTTTTTTTTCATTAGGGCGAATCTAACATTGAGAGACTCTCTTTGATTACTTTCTCTTTCATTCATATTGCAATCACCTTCACGTTTTTCATTCTACTTTTTGTAGAGTATGCTAGCCAGCACTGCTGTGTTTCGATCTGTACTAAGGAACCACTCGAAAGTTTTATAACGGCGCTGTTATAAATGAAAGAGAGCGAGACGGGAAAGAATCTTTCCATGTTAGAATGCTCTTTTGTTAATACAGTGTGGCCAGTTCTTAGTCTAGTTAATACACGTTGCTCGCGACGATCTTTCCTTTCTACCCAATTTTTCGTCGATACCTTACATCTTTTTAGAAACGTTGGACGATGGATATCCCAGGCGGCTTGGTATTTATCTTCAAAAGGTATCCCACCCAATTGAGAACGTCCGCAGTGGGGATAACTATTTTTATTCGCCGGTAGAGTTTTCCACGATCTACAGCGCGATCAGCAGCTTCGATTCCAGTAAGTCTTGAGTGTCTAGGGATTCAGCAAATGATACTATGCACTCCTCTTATAGTTTGAGTCTATCCTGATTCTCATAAGATCTTTAGCATATTTTAACCATAGCTACTGCTACATGAACGTCTTTTGTATAATCATTATTCTAAACGTTTATTCTATTTCAACTTTTCAACATAAACCATTATTGAATGGTTAATGATCTCTGCAGAATTTCCCTGATGTTCTTTGCAAAACTTCTCTGAAGTTCTTTGTAGTTCTCTGAAGAATTCCCTGAAGTTTTCTGCAGAACTTTCCATAAGTTCTCTGCAGAACTTCCATGAAGTTCTCTGCAGAAATTTCCGTGCAAATTTCTGCAGCATATCTCTGAAGTTCTTTAGAGAATTTCCATTAAGTTCTCTGCAAAACTTCCCTGAAGTTCTTAGTAGAACATCCTTGAAGTTCTCTACAGAACTTTTTTGAAGTTGTCTAAAGATTTTCCCAGAAGTTTTCTGCAGAACTTCCCTGATGTTCTCTATGGAACTTTTCTGAAGTTCTCTGCTAAACTTCCCTGAAGTTATCTGTAGAACTTTCCTGAAGTAGTCTGAAGAATTTCCGTGAAAAAATCTGCAGCATATCCCTGTAGTTCTCTGCAGAACTTCCCTGAAATTCTCTGCAGAACTTTCCTGAAGTTCTCTGCAGAGTTTAGGTTCTCTGAAGTTCTCTGAAGAACTTTCCTGAAGATCTCTGAAGAACTTTCCTAAAGTTCCTTGCAAAACTTCTCTGAAGTTCTCTGCAGGGCTTTCCTTAAGTTTTCTGCAGAACTTTCGTAAAAATCTCCACAGCACATCGCTAAAGTTCTCTGAATGATTTTCATAAAGCTCGCCTTAAACTTTTCCTGATGTTCTCTGCAGAACTTTTCTGAAGCTCTCCGAAAAATTTCTTTGAAGTTCTTTCAAAAGCTTTCGAAAGTTCTCTGAATTTCCTGAAATTCTCCACAAAACTTGCCGAAAGTTCTCTGCAGAGCTTTCCTGATATTCTCCGCAAAACATCCCGAAAGTTCTCTGCAGAGCTTCCCTGAAGTCTTCTGCATAACTTCCCTGAAGTTCTTTGCAGAACATTCCTGAAGAACTCTGCAGAACTTCCTAGAAGTTCTCCACAGAACTACCTGAAGATCTCTGCGGAACCTCCTTGAAGCTCTCTGCACAACTTTTCTGAAGTTCTGTGCAGAACTTTCCTGAAGTTCTCTGAAGAACTTCAGTGGCAATCTCTGAAAAACTTACTTGAAAATCTCTGCAAAACTTCCCTGAAGTTCTCTGAAAAACTTCACTGAAGTTCGCTGAAGTTCTTTCAAAAACTTTCATGAATTTCTTTGAAGGACTTACCCGAAGTCTTGTGAAGAACTTCTCTGAAGGACTACAGTGGTACCCAGCCGGAAAAAACCCCTAAGTTGTCAGAAGAACCTATCAAAAACTCCCATATTGTGGTAATCAGCCTCTTATGTGCAGTAGCGATAAACATTCATCACATATCACATCACATTCAACATTGCTATATGTCAAGGATCTCGAGATTCAGGATATAAAGTAAATTTGCATGCACACTAGCGCCCCGTAGTGAGAAAAATCTGAAATTTTAGCCATCCTGAAGGCCTTGATCTACTGAACAACTGTACTGGAGAAAGTAACTTCCTAAATCACGAAATATTTTCTGATGAAACAACAAAAGTCAATGCCCATATATCATTTGAGACCATCATCAAGGGAATCCACGCATGTTGGGGGTTTACTGTAATATGCTGTTTTTTTTGCTAAAATATGCTGCGTTACGACCGTTGAATCATAACTTTTTCTGGTGAAGTTGGATCGACATAATTTATTCTGCAAAGTGGTCTGTTAAAATCGGAAAAATTTGTTAAAGAAAAGGTTCTGGAGCATTTACATTTAAGCTAAGGCAGTTATTTAAGGGGTTCTCAAAGTATATAAAAATTAAAATGTTTGATACCAATTTGTGAAGAAAAATGCAAATCACATGAGGTCAAAATACGATATTCGGTGACTCTGGGTCTGAAAATCTCTGTCGACCAGTGTTATTGATGTAGCTATCATAGTACAAAGGCTTGAATATCGTTGAAACCATATTCGTAATCCTTATCATTTATTAGGGCAGAGATATGCGATGATTCGATGATTTAACACCTCTGCGGTAAGCGTAAAACTTTGTAATTCACTTCATAGTTGGTAATTTTATAAATACTCATAATAAATCTTTCGTACGTTACAAATGTAAACAACAATGGGAGCTGAAAACGACGGAGTCACGCACAAAGCTATAACATTTTACTCTGCGGAAGTGATGGCAGCCGTTGTAAACAAAACGAACAACGTTGCCAAACCGTCAGCTTGAATTTCCACATATTTCTGTGCACTAAGGATTACTGGTAAACAATGACTTTCTCTTATTATTTAATGGAAGTTAAATACAATTCCTTCAAATTGCATGCTTCAGGTAATAGATGAAAAGAAAACTCTTCCTGACAGAGTAAAGACTGTATTCGATGAAATTTGGATGAAATTTGGCGGAAAAATGGTAGTGGCAAAAAACGTGGCACATCCAATCCGGAGAAGGCCAAGATGGTATTGAACCAATTTAAGCGTTATCCCAACATTTCGATCAGGGATGTTGCGAAAAAGGCGAAAGTTTCAGTTTGTTTTGTGCAGAAAACAATGAAAAGTTCTGGATTACATGTGTACAAGGTCCAGAAGGCACCGAACCGGAGCAATAAACAGAACTCGGTGGCCAAAACTCGTGCAAGAAAACTGTACAGGGAGTGGCTCACAAAACCGTTCTGCATTGTGATGGACGATGAGACCTACATTAAAGCCGACACCAAACAAATACCAGGACAGGAACACTACGTCGCCACCTCTAAGTTGGCCGTTCCGGAGAGTGTACGGAAGAAGAAACTGTCGAAATTCGCCAAAAAATTCCTTGTCTGATCTGCGATCTGCGGATGTGGCAAAATGAGTTTGCCCTTCATCACCTCTGGGACCGTCAACGGACAAATCTACAAGGACGAATGCCTCCAAAAACGACTTCTGCCCTTCTTGAGATCTCACGATGGCCCGACACTGTTTTTGCCGGATTTGGCATCTTGCCACTATGCCCGGCCCGTCTTAGACTGGTACAAAGATAATAATGTAGTTTTTGTACCAAAAGACGTCAACCCTCCAAACATTCCGGAACTTCGCCCAATTGAAAAAAATTGGGTTATCATGAAGGCAAAGCTCGTTAAAACTCCAAAACTGATAGAAAATGAACTTGAACTAAACAAAGTGTGGTTAAAAGTAAGTAGGCAAGTCGGTCCTATCATTGCCCAAAATTTGATGAAAGGGGTCAAGGAAAAGGTGCGGGCATTTGGGTTGGGAGAAGAGGTTCAATAAACCAGTGATGTCAAAACTTAACCATTTAGTAGTACTTTATTTCCAGAAAGTTTGAAAAGAATCAGGCTCAAGGAAAATTGTTGGTGACCTATTTTGTGTGTCCAAATTTCATCGAATACAGTATTTATTTGTATGTGTAACCTTTTATTCGAGGCATAACTCCCAAAGTCATTGTTTACAGATGCAGATTTTCCCTTTTGAAATGGTGGCAATAATCTCAAGTACTTTTTCAAACAGACGTATCTGATTTTGTAAACAAAGAGGGGAAGTAAAATACAAACCAGGGGTTTTATTTCATTAGGGTGAATCTGCAATTGACAGACTCTCTTTGATAACTTTCTCTTTCATTCATATTCCATTCAGCTTTACGTTTTTCATTCAACTATTTATAGAGTATGGTAGCCAGCACTGATGTGTTTCTATCTGTACTAAAGAATCCCTCAAAAGATTTATAATGGCGCTGTAATAAATGAAAGAGAGCGAAAGAGGAGAGAGCCTCTCATTGTTAGATTCGCCCTTTGGAAAAAAAATCCTAGAAACGGTAAATTCTCGAAACCATAAGCTCTTCCATGCAAACAAGGGCCACCAACGCAAGAAATAATATTTCGCTACTTCTCCACTTTCCGTGAGGATGCTGAATGTTTCGAAAATTTAACGTTTGAATCTTAAGGAGTGTATCGAATATATGCTATCCACATACATTTGCGTTGTACGCATGTATTTGTGATGGTTTTTAAGCTCTGAACACTGCATGCTGTGCGTTTGACTGTCAGCTTTCTTTTGTTTACTTGTTTGTGCGGTTCAAATTCTGCGTTTTCAAAATGTCGCGTATTGAAAAGGAAGTGAAAATTAAGGTTCTGGACACATGGCTAAGTGAGAAGGGTACTACTATGCGAAAATTGGCGCAGCGGTTTGGAATTCATCATGCGAGTGTTAAAACCATCATTAATAAGTTTGGGGAACACTATTCTTTGGATAAGCTACCAGGAAGAGGCAGAAAAACCGGTTCTTCCAACCCGAAACTGGAGCAGAAATTGGTGTCTCTAATCATGAAGAACAAATCAATGTCAATACGTGATTTGGCCAAAAAAGCAGGAACGAGTGTCGGAATGATCCAGCGTATCAAGAGGCGAAACATCTGAAGACCTACAAGAAGCAGAAAATCTCGAAACAAAGTGCAGAACCGAAGAAGCGAGCAGCAACAAGGGCCCGGAAATTGTATTCGCGTCTTTTGCAGCGTCCGGATGCATGCGTTTTGATGGACGATGAGACCTATGTAATGCCTGGGACAGACATACAACGTACAGCGTTGTACTCCTTTAGTCTAGTACGTGTTTTTCTGTACTGGATTAAAGTATTTGACAGTTCGTACAACGCTGTACGTTGTATGTCTGTCCCAGGCATAAAGGAGGACTCAAAACCCTTCCAGGTCGACAATACTTTACTGCCGACGTTGAGGAGGATATGAGCGATGCGGACAGGTCGATTCAAGTGGAGAAATTCGGTCGAAAGGTATGAGCAAGCAATATGTTCCTGTCGTTTGAAGTCAACCATTTTTTACACTACCGGAACTATAAATGCGGAAATCTATCGATCTGAGTGTCTCCAGAAGAGATTGTTGCCTTTATATAAGAAGCATAGTACACCTCCACTGTTTTGGCCGGATTTAGCGTCGGCTCACTATGCCAAAACCACTCTCAATTGGCTTGCGGAAAAGGGTATAGATTTCGTTGAGAAAAATATCAATCCACCAAATTGCCCTCAGCTTCGACCCATCGAACGTTACTGGGCAATCGTGAAGAGGGTCTTCAAGAAGACTGGTAAGGCAGCTGGAAACATGCAGGAGTTCAAAAAAATTTGGGCTCAAGCGTCCAAAAAATGCGATGCAACACTTGTCCGGAACTTGATGAAGAGCATTCGATCCAAAGTTCGAAAATTCGTGAAGGAATAACTTAAATTTCATCCGGTCTTCATTATGTTCAAGTTTAACCTCGTACAATAAAGGATCAAATTTTTGTATGAGTAAAATATCGGTTTTCAACATAATTTGAAAGAAAGTTTGTGGATAGATTATTTTCGATACACTCCTTACTTCCCTCTTTGTTTACAAGATCAGATACGTCTGTTTGAAAAAGTACTTGAGATTTGACAACATGGATTCAACATTTCGAATCAAACACCATATCCTAGTAGTCTGTGAATATCAGCCGCTGTCAAAAGCGTCGTTAATTCAACGTTTCAAATTATGACTCTTGTTTCGTCTTCAAGCTCCTTAGAATCAGCTGGAAGACAAACTACCACGCGTAAGACACCGTCCCCCTATCAGTCGATTCCGGCGAAAAATCACCACACAAAATCTCCGAAAAAAGTAAAGCGAAACAATATTTTGATTTCAACTAGTCATCGTAACGAAGATAACAATGGAGACGGACATCGGTTTGTGAACGACAAGTTTGAATGTTCCAGTACGAGCACCGCGGAAAATCTGACATCAGGTCAACTCGAGGAGGTAAACAATCCGGTAGAGTTCGTTAAACTGAATGACCTTAAGTTATCAGGTGAGTAAAGTCACCGCCTCTCATAGGCATCGATTTTCCTACATCGTTACTAAACATCAGCATTCGGAGTAGTCCCTAGAAATTCCCGAACGGAACCTTCCAACACCGAATCACTCGCTGCGCGGAGCATTTCCAACGGTAGCAACTCCAAGACGATAAAATTCCTGCTGAAGTTGACAACCAAAAGCTACTTTGAAACGCTAAAAAGCGAAATCGATCGCATCAAGGAAGACGATCGAAAACTCAGGATCTAACGGAGGCTCGCAGGCTCACTCGATCATGTCGCTGAATTGTAAGGCAGCGGTTTTCGACAACCAAATAGATGATCTACGTGTGCAAAATTCACGCCTGTTGCTGGAAACCATTCAGCAGCATCACATTCAGCAGGATATGATCAATACGATTACCTGCGAGATGAATGAACTGAAGTGAGCGTTTTGATTACAATCGTTTTTTCGAAATAATTAATCTTGACTCATTTCAGATCCGTTTGCAACCTATTGCTAAAGAGCATCGAAAAGGATCACGAATTGGAGTACCTGGCTCGAAGCTCCGAAGTCAAATGTTTCGATTCGGACGGTTGCAAAATGCTGAAGTCGCAGCTGCGCAAGACAATCCATCAGAAGGAATCCGGAATCGGTGATTCCGCATAAATCTCAACCCCGAGCCCCGGACCGGATGGAAGCTGCGAAGCGACAAAAAGCCGAGATGCCTCGTCGGAGGACCGTGCGGCAAGCTTCTCCAGTCAGGTGTGTCTTCTTCGGTGGTAACCGGTTCACGAGTATGTTGACGAGACGTTGAGTCCACCAGCGTAACTTCACGTAAAACTACGAAGTCTTCAACTAAAAGGCAACCGTCGGTCCGGGTAAGTTTTCGGTATTTTCATGTGGCTGGATTAATAGGAAGTACTTTTCGACATAGGTAAAATTCCAACCAACAAAGCACAACTTCCAAACTGAGAAGCGATCCCGGGCTGATGAAGATCTGCTGCTTTGGTGGGCGTTCTTCAAAGTCATCACCAACCGGTAAAAAGAAATCTTCAGTTCATAAACTGGCGAAAGCGTTGAATCAGGGTTATGTAATGTAATAATTTAGTATATGCCCAGCCGACGCTGGAACGGTAATAAAATAATTGTTAACCTTAGACATAGCTCCCTCTAATGATAATAAAACTTACTTGTTAATTTCGTTTCCCCACATGTCGTAAAGGAGGCGTTTTTAAAAGTTCAAAGAGCTGCAATGATGAGGAATCTTCCAGTCTGTGACATACAGCCCGCACTTCGAGCTCTGTGGAGTTAACCTCAGTGATTGTAAATAACACAGAAATTCGTAGCTTTCGTTTGGAGCTGAACCAACAAAGCTTTGGCAATGTCTTCATCTTCCAACTAACTAATTGAAACCTAAAATTAAACTAGTAAATCAATTTGATATAATCAAATGGTAGTCAGAACGAATAGGGTTGGGCGCTGAACATTTATGCGATCTGAATAATATTTAAAAAAAATCGAGTCATAACTCGGCAGACTTCAATTGTACCATTCGTTTTGAAACTTCTCAAGTGATTGAGTTTATCATTTCGGGTGCGAGCGTCAGTTATTTAGTCGGTCGTACGAAAAGGTTATGGGCGCAGCGTCGCGAGTTTGAAAAAGTTCGGGAGGAGGAAAATCGGTCGAAATGTCGCCATATGGTTCAATTATAGAAGTCGAGTTGAGCAAGAGTGCGCGTTACAGACGCCGGCTGAATCTGCTCGAGTGGGCAACTGCTCGACTGCTAACTACCCGGATAGAAAATAACCATACAATTACAATACAATAATATAAAATAACGATAGATCTATTTACGACCGTTATTCTTGTTGTTTATGAATCAGATAAATAAAAAATTCATATTATTATTACAATAGATCTACGATTCACTTCATATGCATGGATTTTCAACAATTTGCGAAACTATATAATTAATAGTAATTGACTCAAATTTGTTCGAAAAATAATGATTTTTTCAATAGTTGGATACACTAACAACCATAATGTCATAATGTCATTGAAATGTTAGCATGCCTAGATCAGGACTTTGATCAATTTGGCTGTCATTTTCGACGGTCTGAGAAGAAGAAAAGTGGTGGTGAGTTTTCCAAGTTGCTTTTTTCGTTTCTGGTTTTCGTGAATTACACTTATGTTTTCGCAATGCTACTCGAAGCTGGCTCTCCGTCAATCCTCCCGCGGAGAGTTATTATTCAATATGCGGACAAGTGATCGATATTAGTTTTAGAGACGAGTTACACTAATTTATTGTCCTGTAATTTTTCTTCAAGCATTAAACATTCTAGAAGTTATATATGTTAGTTATAGATATTCAGTGATCGACCTCGCACCAGCAATTTTATCCTCAGAAGTTCTCTAACCTTCTAGTGAAACATGCAAACATTTTCTAAAACTAAGCTTCTAAAACTCTAAATGGGCAATTTCTCTGAATCGAGGATTTTTTTAAATTCCTTAAGAATTCTTTTTGAACTTTTCAGAACCTTATAAATTTCTTGAAGCTATACTGCTCTGATAAGCTTCAGGGAGGTTTCCGCGCCGATCAAATCTCTCCAAACAAAGGTGAGATGTGAGACCAAGGAATTTTATAATTTGTGTTTGTGCCTTAGCTCATAGCTCTGAGAACAGACATACAGGCTCGAACTTGTTTGTTTTCCGGTGACTGTGTAGCTTTTAAAAGCGAACCGTTGGAAAAACAACGCCGCCTAGTTTAGGTTTCACCGAACTAAAATTGACAG